>PVKB01004173.1:0-155813 GCA_004027205.1 Ctenodactylus gundi | reverse complement strand
GACTACAGACAGCGATTTCATCACACAGGGTCCACACGCAGGTGGCTCACAACTTATCAGTATCGTACAGAGCTTTAGGCAGTTTCCAGCAATTTACTTTATTGCACTTAATATGGGTTTGCTTCTCTTTGTAGTCCTCATGCCATACATACCAATGTCTGCAATTCTACTCTCCACATTCTACCTGTGCTCTGGACACATGCTCAGTTTATATGGTGCCGGAGAATCGAACCCAGGGCCTTTATGCTTCAAGAGCTATAAACACTGTGCTGTTAGTTATAGGTCATGTTTTTATTTAGTTTTATTTAGTCTTTTTGAACAATGACTACCACCTTTTTTTCTTAGAATATATTTTGTTTTTCTGAATGCTGCTAAAACATTATTTCATTTAAAATTTCAAAGTGATTTGCCAGATATTCAGAATCATAAAATTATTTTCATCCTACTGGGGATGTTCCGGACTGGGACTGGGACTGTCAGAGAAGCAAGAGCGTGGTTTTAGGTCATGACATTTCCTTGTCACTGTATTCTAGGGGCCACATGGATGTCCTTGTCTGGAAAGACAATGATTTCAATAAACTTAGCCAGCTGGACTCACCCTGGAATGGCAGGAGTGAGCAGTCCGTTCTTCTGGCCCGGCTGGAGGTCTGCCTCCTTTGGCACTTCTCTTCCTTCCTGCCTTGCTGCAGGTGAGATTTTGGGGGTCTCCGACCTGAGGGCAGGAGATGACCCTGGAGGAGAACCTTGCCAGGGCAGCTCCCTCTGCCTCCAGGGCGCTCAGCCAGGAAGCCCAGGAGCCATACTACATGGGCAGCTTGGAAGTAAATCTTACATGAAACCACAGCCCCTGGGGCCCTCAGACAAATCAACCCCTGGCCCTCTTTCTCTGGAAGGCTTGTGTTTCTTTCTCTTTGAAACACACTTCGCCGCAGCCAGTGACTGTTTAGTTTATTACGTGAACAGTTTCTGCTGTCCAGAAGCCAGTGCTTTTGAGGAATGCTCACTGCTAAGCAACTTTTGCTGAGTCTCTGTTCTTTTCTCCTTTCCTTTTGTTGTTGTTGTTGCTGCTGCTGCTGCTGTTGGGGTTTTTTAGTTGGTTGGTTGGGTTTGAGGCAAGGTCTCACTGTGTAGTCCAGAGATGGTATGCTCCTCTAACCTGTATGTGGTGCTGGGGATTCAAACCCAGGGCCTTCCACATGCTAGACATGTGCTTTAACCAATGAGCTATACCCCCAGCCTCTCCGTTCTTTTTTCATGGAAAATGAGACCAGCCAACAGAGTAATGAATTGATCAAAAGAACCACATCTCCCCTGCTGTCAGAGTGCAGGTGGGGGGGGGGAGGGGGTGGTCCTTGGTGGCAGTGGAATTATAGACTCCCTGACAGTCCAAAGACCCCTGGAATTTAGCCCACCCACTTCTGCTCCCAAACACCCAAACACCTCTCATAACTTTTTTTTTTTTAAATGTGGTCCTTGGAGATTGAACTCGGGGCCTTGCACTTACTAGGCAAGCACTTTAACCACTGTGCCATTCCTCCAGCCCCGCCTCTCTTAACTCTTGAGGGAGGAGACTGGAGCTCTAAATAAATAATAATAGGGCCTGAGGCTGTTGCTCAGGAGTAGAGCACTTGCTGGGGACACACAGGGCCCAGCGTTCTCTATCCCTAGCAAGGCAAAAAACAATTCTTTAATAAAAAATAATAATAAAACCTAAAAGATGAAGGGCAGTAGCTAACTCTAAGATTCAACAAGTTCTCTGTTCACAGAGCCTCTCCCCCTGGAGTATAAAAATAAAAAGAATAAAATTATGCTAGTAACAAACATAGAGATGCTTTGCTGATTTTGACTCCAAAAATCTTTTTTTTTTTTTTTCCGTGTGGTACTGGGGATCAAATCCAGGGCCTCACACATGCGAGGGCAGTGGTCTACCATAAGCACTACCCCCGCCACCCCACCCCAACAGATCTTTAAATACGTTTCTTTCATGTTACCATTTACCTTAGGCGATCTTGCTGCGAAGAACAAGTGATAGTGCTGGGGGGCAGGCGAATCCAGAGCGAACGGTCACTCCTTAGGCAGCTGACTTCACGTTGGGGGCTGGGAATGGAAGCCTGGGCCTCAGGGGTCAGGTAAGCGCCTGCACCCTGGGCTCACGGGCACGTCCCGCCCAGCGGGTGGCTTTGGATGTCCATCATCTCTTCTCTATAGCCTCAGTTTCGCCATCTGTGAAACGGCAACAAAGAGATGATTGGCCATTTGGAATATGGAAGCGGTCTATAATTCTCCCTTGATTTGTAGCCTGACTTAATATCTTCTTTGCGACCCCTTAATGACTTCAGGGCCTACAATGCTGACATTTGCAGCACGTACTGTGTAGTCCTGGGAGGGACTGCACTGACAAGTTCTCATGTTGAAAATGAAATGAGGAAATCCGCAGTGAGAACCTGAAAAGACTCATCTGGTAAAAGCTTGCTCTGCATCCTGCGGTGCTGTAGGGAGGTGGTGGAACCTTCATGAGATGAGGCTTTTGGGGACAGCCTTAGGTTACTGAGGGCCCTGGAAGGGGATCTCGGGCGGCCTCGCCACTTCCCTCTCTGTCTGCTACTCAGCTGCCAGGAGCTGAGCAGCTCCTCCCCACCACACCAGCTCTGCTCCCCCGGGGCCCAAAGCAACAGGGCCAAGGACGGTGGACCAAAGGACTTGGAAACAGAAAACCATAGTAACATCATCCTCCTTTTAAAGTTTTGGTCTCAGGCATTTTATCACAGCCATGGAAAACTAACACAGTCATACACTTCACGGTGATGGGCCATGTGTACAATGGTCCCATTATAGCAGAGCTGAAAATTCCCATCACCTGGAGAGACAGTAGCTGTCTTCGTGTCACGTGACTGTGGTGGTGGTGCTGGCGTACCTCCACCTACAAGGCTGCCAGCTGCACAGAAGTGTAGCACATACAATTATGTACAATACATACTTGATAAACATGACTGGCTTATGTACTGACTAGGCTGGACTTTTTATTGTTATTTCAAAGTGTTCTATTTTCTAATTATGCCATGTTACACCAGGAGCAGCCTCAGGTATACCGTGTTTGCCGTGTCTCTTCCTTTTTCACATCAGATGGATAATATGCCAACATGACAGCAGGGCTTGAGGAAGGCACATCCCGCATAGTGGCATAAAAACCCCATAACCATGTTTTACCAAATGTTCCCTTTCTTTCTCTTTCTTTCTTTCTCTTTCTTTCTTTCTCTTTCTTTCTTTGTTCTTCCTTTCCCCATGCTGGAGATCAAGCCCAGGGCCTCATGCACGCTGAGTACACATTCTACTACTGAGCTACGTACACCCTCAAACTTCTGCCAGGTTTGATTGCATCTAGTGACTGAGCTATCCCATCTAGGCTTGCGTGAGTACACTCTGTGATGGTACCACGAACGCTAAATCAACAAGTGCCTCCTTTACCAGAATGGGTCCCCACCATGAAATAGCACATGTGTATAGTTATAGATAGATGCATATATCACTTGTCTTTTGGTTCTGGGTATTGAGCCCAAGGCTGCAGGTGCCAGGTAACTGCTCTGCCATTGAGCTACACCTCCAGCCTAAGGTACTGGAATTTTAATGGCTGTATAAAATCAACCACCAGCTATTAACAAGTGAATTTCTATAACAGTTAGAGTCAACCCCAGTACCACTGTGCATAACAGACAGTACCTCTTGCAGCTTTAAGTTTGAGCAGAAAATGACTGTAAATGTTAACTTGACTATGTAGTCTGGCCCGTGATTATTTCCACTCATACTTGATAAAAGCCTGCAAGTAACAATCCACTGAGGCTAAGCATTCTTGTGCGTTGGAAGGAAGCTAACTCCCTGATACCCTGATGCAGTTCTAGGTTGCCTACAATTGCCCTAGAATAAGAATCTGTAATTCTGAGAATTCCACTAAGCAATACAACACAAACATGTAACCACAAAAAAAGAAACTGTTGAGACTTCTCAGTTACTTATTCATTGCTGGGACAGAGTACCCAACATCCACAACTTACAGGATGAGAGATTCATTTTAGTTCAGTGTTTCAGAAGGTCTCAGTGCATTCATGGGCAGCTAGCAATGGTGGAATCACAGGGCAGAGGCCCAGCCGGGAGCTGTGTGTGGGGGATGGGGGGGATGTTTATGGCATGACAGACAGAAACCCAATGAGCAACAAAGGGCAGAGCTATCATGTGTCCTTCCAGGTCATTTCCCAGTGAACCTGCTCCTTCTGGACCAAGCCCCCGTGTCCCGCCCCTTCTGGCCGGGGCCCACCTTTTAAGAGCACATGGTTCCATAGGCATTTTACAACATCCAAATACATGAGGCTTTGGGGGGCGGGGTGGGGGGGACATTCCAGATCTAAACCGTAACAACTCTGCTAGGGTTTTCTTTATATCCCAGGCCCCTTTTTATTTTCAGGTCAGCTGTATTTTCCAGAAGGTAAGGGAAGGTGTGAGGCTGGAAATGAATAATGATGAAGAGAGAGAGAGGTTAGAAAAGGAAGTTATTTTTAGGAAAACTTGAATGAGAAATAAAATGGGAATTATGCTTAGGGACTTGAGGAGTTCAAGCCAAGGAAAGACTGGTGACTGCTGAAGAGCTCACCTAATTCTGTAGTTCTTTTTATATATTTACAATCCATCCCTACTAAATATAAAGGAAGCAGCTGCCAACTCACCTTAGCCTCCATCTCTATGCTGTCAGGAGGCACATTTATTCAGCATTAAGATGTTTTGTGTGTGTTCAAGGGGAGGAGCAGCCCAGCGTGCCCACATGCTATCCCAGCAGCTCCCAGCCTTCGGGCTTGTTTTGTTTTGTTTAGAGGCAGAGTCTCACTCTATAGACCCAGTGGTCCTGAACTCACCATGTCCTCCAGGCTGGCCTCAAACTTGCTGCCATCCTCCTGCCTCAGCCTCCTGGGTGCTGACATTACAGTCTTGCACTACCACACCCAGCTAATTTTTATGTGGTGCTGCAGAATTGAAACCAGTGCTTTGCACTCTCTAGGCCAGCACTTTTCACCACTGAGCTATTCTCCCAGTCCCTGAATGCCCGTCTTTATTTTTGATTTTCAGACAGAGTTTCAATAAGACACTAAATTGCCCAGGCTGTATTTGCACTTGCTGTTCTCCTGCCTGAGTCTTCCAGAGCGCTGTAATTGCAGGCCTGTGCCTTGGGGCCCAGATATTCAGAATTTTTTTCTTTTTGGAGAACCTACTGGACACATTCCAGTTGAACACACATGGTGAAGGACACAAAAATGACAGCTGCTCTGGATCTGCTGAAATTTTAGAATTGGAAGGTTTTTGGGTTTTTTTCTTTTCTTTTCTTTCTTTTTTTTTTTTTTTTTTTTTTTTTTTTTTTTTTTTTTTTTTTTTTTTTTTTTTTTTTTTTTGCTGTTGTTTTGTTTTGTTTTGTTTTTGAGATAGGATTTCATTCTGTAGTTCGAGGTGGTCCTGAACTCACTATGTAGCCCAGGCTGGCCTCGAACTCATGACAATCCTTCTGCTTCAGCCTCCCAAGTGCTGAGATTACAGGAATGTGTCACCATACCCGTTTATGGGGTCCTGGGGAACTGAACCCTGAGCCTTGCACTTGGAGGCAAGAGCTTCAAACACCGTGCTATTCTTCCAGCCCTAGGGTTGGAGGTTCTCAGCCTCAGTTTGTGTTTTAGTTTGCTTTTTGTCACTCATCTCTTTTTGTCCCAAAGGTTACTAAATCAGTGACCCATAAAACTGAAATACTCATGCTATATATAAATGTGCCAGATTCTTAAGCTGTTATTATGTATTGCAAATACATACTAATAAAAGAATTTTTAAAAACTGAAATACCCTTCAAAGCTACTGTGTCCTCCAAATGGTACACAGTGCACACTACACCTTACTACAGTTTGTACTACAGTATGTCCACTGTAATCTACCATGTCATAGGAGCATATCATTCCATCAGACTGATGGTGTCTTTCCCAGGAGACAAATTAAAAATAAATGAATAAATAAATAAATAATTTAAAGGGGAAGGTCTGGGGGCATAGCTCCACAGTTAAAACTCTTGCCTAGCAAGCACAAGACCCTAGGTTCGATTCCCTAGTACCACATAAACTAGGCATGGTAGTGTACTCCTATAATCTTGGTACTTGGAAGGTTAAGGCAGGAGAATTGCCTTGAATTCAAGACAACCTGGGCTACATAGTGAGTTCAGGACCAGCTTGGACTATAGAGCAAGACCCTGTCTTTAAATAAATAAATAATATGGTCTCATTTTAAGCAATGATATTTGGAAAATCTAAGCACAGGATGGTGGATTTTTAAATATATTTTAAACACAGACCTATAGAAATGAAAATTTTGAGCCATCTAAAATTATCTTCATACTTTGGGAAAAATTAATAAAAATTTAAACTGGAAAGTCCTTTTTTAGATTATTCAATCCCAACCCAGAGTTTCAGAGTTAAGAGATTCAGCCAAAGCCACCAGAGGGGAGAGTCAGGAGTAGAGCCTTAGTCTACAGTTCAGGGTTATAAGTCCAGTGCTTCTTCACCATGTTTGGGTACATGTTACGCCCTCAACTGCATGGCTGTTTAAATACAGATGTTCTTACCAAATAAAATAATTTTAGTTTGGATATAAGTGATGCCAAATAATTCTGTCAGTAACTAATAGATCCTACTGCTTAATATTACTAGAAACTGGGCCCAGCACTCTAGGAGGCTGAAGCAGGAGGATCATGAGTTCCAGCTCAGGTTAGCAACTTAATGTGACCTATCTTATCTCAAAACAAACAAAAATAAAAGTGGGCTAGGGATACAGCTCAGTGTAAAAGCTCTGTGCTCGCTCCCTACTACCATAAAACAAGCATGGCACTAGAAATATTATTTATTTCCCAGGAGATCTAAATGTTATAGAATAAAAAGAAGGGGATCATACTAACCTAAGATGTTCATTACAGGGAAAATTGCAAGGAGACTCAAAGGCAGTACGTGGGAACTCTATTTTTGCCTTGTTTTTCTATAACATAGAACTGCTCTAAGTAAAGCCTAACAACAGAAGCAAGCAAAGAAGGGTGTTGCAGTGTAGTCCAGTTGAAACACGGGCATATACCTGCTGGAATCTTTCTCTTCTGCATTATTTTTCCAGTAGCATTTTATTATGGACTTGTAAGCATTAAGGACCTAGAGAGATCAAGATTGGAAAACTTGGCCCCTTTATGATTGTGTACAGACAGAGATACACAGAGACGAGACTTTGAAGGTGTACAGATTGACAGACCCTGGATTGGAAACGAAATTCACCTTTAACATGATAAAAACAGTGATTGCTGTGGCTAAGATGCTCTCCCCTAACCTAAAACTTAGGTTCAAATGTATTTGCCATCATCATAGTGTTAAGCAGGGTGCGGCCTGGGCCATATCTTGCCTAGCCTATACAGAGGCCTAGGATCAGATGCCAGCACCACTAAATAAACAATACGAGATGGGATCTTTAAGAGGTGGTCAGGTCATGAGGGCTCTGCCCTGGCATGAGTGACCCCTGATGTCACAGGTGTGGGTTCGTTGTCACAGGAGAGAACTCCTGATGAATGAAGCCCAGCCCACTTCCCTCCGTCTTGCAAGTGCTTAGCTGCCCAAGCCCTTGACTGATGGCTTCATCACCCTCCTGGATGTCCTAGTCTCCAGAACTATGAGTCAGGTGAGTCTCTGATCTTTTGTTAATTACCCGGTCTCAGTTATAGCAACACAAAGTGAGAAGAGGGCTGGAGGAATAGCTCAGCGGCTAAAGCATCTGCCTGGTATGCCCAAGAGCCTGAGTTTAATTTCCTAGTATCACATAAACCAGGCATGGTGACACATGCTTGCCAATTCCAGCAGTTAGTCAGCTGAGGCAGGAGGATTGCTGTGAGTTCAAGGTCAGCCTGGGCTACATAGTGAGCCCAGGACCAGCGGGACTACAGAGTGAGACCCTGCCTCAAATATCAAAATCAAATCAAAACAACAAAGACATTGATTGCATTTAATATACTTGCACCTTCTCACTTTCTCCTAGTGTTATTACTAGGCAAGTGATTTATAATGATCATTTTAAGATTTCAAAGCATAAATATGTTTTTTTCTAACTGGGTTATTTCAAAATTCTCCCTTCTGCCTGATCAATCCCACTGTTCAGACTACCAATGGTAATTTTTTTACTTTGCTTGTTGAGCTCTTTAGCTGCAGGATTTCATTCATTCATTCTTTTTTTTTTTTTTTTTTTTTTTTTGAGACAGACTCTCTGTCATCCAGACTGATCCTATGGAGCCCAGGCTGGCCTCAAACTCATGGCAGTTCTGCTGCCTCTGCCCACCAACTGTTGGGATTACAGGCATGTGCCATCACACCCATATGATGTGGTGCTGGGGAATCGAATTCAGGCAAGCGCTGTATCCACTGTGCTATTCTTCCAGCTCCTATTTCATTGTTTTTTAAAATGATCTCTGTTTCTTCACAAGATTTCTAATGCCCATGATGAATAATCATCTGAATTTGGTTAAATTATATTCTCTTATCTCTTACTAAGTTTCCTTAAAGTCATTCTTTGGAGTTGTCAGTTCTTTATCATCGTTTCATTTTCTTTGGGGTCTGAGGTCAAGTTGATTCTCTGGGGTCTGAGATCGTAGGTTCCCTTGTTCTTTCTGGCTCCTCTCTGTACCCTTTGGTGCCTAGGTATCTGGTGGATCAGCTGTCGCTGCCAGCTTTATGGGGTGACTTTCACTGTAAAAGCCTTTCTGTGTGCAATGTGTCTGAGGCATTGGTTTGGAGAAGCTGCATTAGCTCTTTTTCAGGGGCCATTTTAGTGTAGTGTACACACTCTGGCTGTAACAAACATTGGTGATCTGCAGGGGCCTGGGCCGCAGGGGTGAGGGGACCGCTGATGTGGTGCTCCCTGAGCAGCCCAGGTTCACTGTCATTGCTGGAAAGGTCATATAGGATTGAAGCCATCCCAAAGGCCCAGGACGGTGGAATGCAGCATGCTTGGTAGCAGGGTACATGAGGGCCAGGCTGCAATGGTGGGCCCAGACAGGGCACCTGTCAGTGGGCAGAACTAAGCAGTGACTTCAAGGGGACAGCAGGGGCTGACCTACTCTGCGAGATTGGCCCAGCCACTTCCCAGGCCAAGGTGTGGGTGGGGAATGGGGACGCATGCTTCTAAAGGCCTCGGTGACCAAAGTTTCTGAGAATAGGTTCAACTACTGCTCGGAGCCACAGGAGGATGGTGGCCCACACCACTCAGGAAAGGCTTCTTGGCTCCCTGTGGAGTCACAGCGTGGGAGGTGGTTCTCTCCACTTCCTGGGGCAGTGGGACTGTGAGCCTCCTGACTGCCCAGGGTAGTAAGTGGCTAAGGGGGAATGGGTGGGCAGCTTGGCTGCTGCTGGGCACTGAGTCCATGAGTGAGGCCTTATGGCTAGAAAGGAGGGGTGGTTAGCACAGCTGGGGCCAGCTGCCTGCTGTTTCACAGGTCCCTGGTTGAGTGGGGGTCTCACAGGGCAATTGTGTGGCTGACCTCTTTCTCCTGGCATTGCAACTGCGTGGTACCTGGCAGTCCTCTAAAGTGGACAGCAGCCTTCTCCAGAAGCACGGGCATCAGGTGTCAGAGTTTTAAGTGGGGATTCTGGAGGCCCCTGCTCACCCATCCCTACCAGGCTGGTCCCTCTTGGCTCAGGACAGATCTGCAGATGAGGCCACACATGTATGCTGTGTTTAGTTCCCGTCTTTATAAGGCCCTGTGGCTCCCTGTACTGTGCCTTGTCTCTGCCAGGTCCCCCTGTACTCTGGTCCTGCCTCAAACACTCCAGTAAATAGGCAGCCTTCTCTCGTCTCCTTTCAGTTCTGTGTGTCTCAGAGAGGTGCAGCAGGTCCCTCTAGCTGGTCGCCTTGGTCAGTAACAGCTATAGAGGCCCAAAGGTCTGATGTTCTTAACTGACACCAGAGCTAAAACAGAAGTAAAATTCAGGATTCTAAGGCTCTGGCTCTCTCACCATTTTATTCATTATTAAAATGATTGTTATTTTTTTATTTTTTGAGAAAGGGTCTCACCGTATAGTCCAGTCTGGTCCTGAACTTACTGAGACTGTGAGCTGCCTGACTGCTCAGGGTAGTAAGTGGCTAAGGAGGCTTTGAACATATGCCTCAGCCTCCCGAGTGCTGAGGTTACTGATGTGTGTCACCACCCCCAGCTTATGTGGTTCTGTGATGGGGGGGGATTAAACCCAGGGCCTTGAGCTTGCTAGGCAAGCTCTATAACCACTGAGTGACATCCCCTGGAGGGTGATAATTCTTTTAAAAATGACTAATACAAACAAAGACAGAGGCCCAGTCTCTTGGCATTTGGCATTTAAAAAAGAGAGGTATTAAAAAGAAGATGTTTATGAGTCTAAATTCTATATAGGTCTGACTAGAGCAAATGGAATAACTAGCACTACAGTTATTAGGATGAAAAAACCATAACTAGTACTAAACTTCTAGTTAATATTTTCTTTAGTTTGAACCCAGAGCCTTCTCACTGGGCTACATGACCAGCCCTTTAAATTTTTTTATTTATTTATTTACTTACTTACTTATTTAGAGATAGGGTCTGACTCTATTGTTCAAGCTGGTCTTGAACTCATGATGTAGCCTGGATTTCAGTTCACAGTATCCTCCTGCCTCAACCTACTATGTGCTGGGCCAGGTAGTGCTACCATGCCAGATTTATGTGGTACTGAGGAACCCAAGTCAGGAACTTGTGCATCCTAGGCAAGTGCTTTACCAGCCCTTTTTTTTTTAAATTTAGTAACCCTCTATATAGTACTCAAAAAATGAATTTCTCAAAGGTATCTGCTTTCATTTTTATATTTTTATGATTTTTTTGATGTGCTGTGCCATTACCTGAAGTCCCAGTACACACCCGTGTATCACTCTCTCGTTGATGGTCATGGAATTAGGGTGACTTAAGGATCCATATTTCATGACTTTCTTCCTGAATCATACTGCCTACCACCAAAGCACCCTAGCAACTGAGAGAAAAACAACGATGTGCTTGGGGAACTGGTATATATACACAGGGCATTTTGATCTTTTTTTAAAAAATTTCCCCTTTCCCTTCCCCACTCTGTTGCCCCTGACAGCATTTCAAAAGGAGAAGACATAGGAGACTCGGAGCTCTGACCCTTTTCCTGAGAGCCATTGTGGTTTTGGGCCGTGAGTCCTCCACACGGAGATCAGTGTTCTTATCTAGCACACCAGCTCCCCGGGTTTCAAATGACACAACGTTAGCCCAACTGTCTCAACGTGCCACTGTAAATTTACTGAGAGCAGAGGTAATAGTTATAAATGTAGTTTCTCTTCCCCCTCCTGCCCAGCTATCTACTAGTCTAGCCACACATACATCTGTACATCAAATATTTTACACATCAACAACTTAAAGACTTTTTTTTTTTTTGGACTGGGGATTAAACCCAGGGGTGCTATATCATTAAGATACATTCCCCAGCCTTTTAAAAAATGTTTCATTTTAAGACAGAGTTTCACTAAATTGCTAAACTTATAATCCTCCTGACTCGGCCTCCTGCATAGCTGGGATTCCAGGCATGTAACACACCACCATGCCCAGCCTTCATCCAAAAATTTTAAGGAATTATATATTGTTGTAATATTATCTATCTTGTGTTTAAAAAAAACTAAAACCTCAAAAATAATAGATTTTAAATGATGTTATTACCTGTAAAAAGGAACATGCCATCTTATGTGCATACTTACATACACATATGCATGTGTGTACGTGGCTTTCTGCTGGAGGAAAGGGAGACTGAAGCAGAGATGTGTGGTTTCACCCAAATGCATAACCAGTTTGGGCGCTCTTCTTGCTCTGTTGCGACCACTGTCCCCGCTTTCCATGACTTGGTATTTCAGATTGAATTTCTGCTCTTGCTATGTTTAGAATCTATTTTTAACCTGGCCAAGTGACTTACTATGGAACCATGTGAGTGTGTTGCTATTTTAAAATAAATAATAGTTGCCCCTATTATTTTAGGACCCACTAAAAAAAATCCCTACAGAAAATCATTGTGTGTCTGTCCCACTCCATAGCACATTTCAGGACAGAAGACAATGACTTTTAAAAACATAAGCATTTACTGAGCTCCTAGTATGTTAGATAACTAGTAGGTTACATAATTTTCTCAGCTAATCCTCAGATATAATCCTGAGTTGGTACAGCCTTCATGGTTTACTAAGCATATTGCACCCTAGGTATAATCAGCTATGAACTGAGTGCAAAGATCATGATTATTCATGCAAGTCAGTCCTGAGTTCAAATCTCACTCCACCTCTGTTACTGGGGATTGACTGGGTCCTCATACTGAGCTACACCCACAATTCGTTTTTTATTCTTTCTGTTGAGACAGGGCCTTGCTAAGTTGCTAAATTACTCAGGATGGGCTTGAACTTAACCATCCTCCTGCCTCAGACTCGCACACTCACACACTGGGCTTCAAATATCATCTTTGGCAGGCCTGGTGGCACATTGGCCTGCAATCCCAGCACTCTGGGAGACTGAGGCAGGCGAATCAATCACAAGTTCGAGCTCATGGGGCAATTTAGCTACATTGTGAGACTCTCTAACAAAGGACAGAGAGACCAGAGGGGCTAGAGATGGACGACAGTGCAGTGTGGTATGAAGGCTCACAGCTCAAGTCCCAGTGCCACAAAAAAAAAAAAAAAATCTGTCACTTGTTTACTACATGAAATCAAGAAAATTACCTACTATCTCTGGACCTCAGCTTTTTTATTTGTAAAATACGAACATGACTTCTGGACCAACTGTTGTAAATTGATTTCATGTAGGTCATCAGGCACTGCAGTATCTGGCTAAAGCAGAGTCGTTCTACTTTGTTCTCAGAGCTCAGACCTGGGCCCCTTCCTGCTACTCCAGGGGTGACTGGGGATTTCCTCAGCCCCTGTGGCTGGGTCTGGGCTAAGCCCAGCAGGGCGATTCCAGAGCCCCTGCCGTGTTCTCTAGGAGTCTGCCTGGGGACTATGGGGACCGTGGGGCCTGTCTGGGTGGCCCGAGGTCATGCCCTGGGACTCCCAAGTTCCCCCGCAGTGTCATGCTTCACCGGTGTGCCAGGTGCTTCACAATCTTTCCATCTGGTAGATGAGGTGGGAGCTCCCCCCCTTCCACCCTCACACTGTAGGTGCTGGGCACCACATTGCTCTCGTAGTTTAAAAGCAAATTGTTCCATATGATTATTATAAGAAAAAATCATTTTACTCTGGTTAACGGGACAAACAAAAATTGTATCATCCTTCATTGGGTGTCTACCAATAATCCAGGTCTCCTACTATACAAGATACTTACATTTGCAGAATGTAATTCTAATTTCTGGCTCTGGGATTTTGTAAGTTCTTGTGGACTTGCTCAAGCAATTGTATACTTGGGTGTTTATTCAATCCTCAAGGCAAGGATTTTGGCTTTCATCCTTCCTTTTTTCCTCTCCATCCTTTCCTCCATTCTTCCCTCCCTCCCTTCCGCCCTCCCTCCCTCTTTTTCTTCCTTCTTTCCTTCCTTCCTTCCTTCCTTCCTTCCTTCCTTCCTTCCTTCCTTCCGTGGTGATTGAACCAAGTCTTGCACATGAGGCTAGGGAAATGCGCTACCACTTGGCTGCACCTCAACTTTGGATTTTCTCTGACTTTTAAAAAAAATTCTTTCTTTATTTTATTTATTTATTTATTTATTTATTTATTTATTTATTTTTTGAGACAGAGGCTTGCTCTGTAGCTCAGGTTGCCTCGTAACAGTCCTGCCTCAGCCTCCTGAGTGCTAGGATTACAGGCGTGCACCACCACACCAGCTAATTTTTATGCGGTGCTGGGAGGCTGAACCCAGGGCCTTGCACATGATAAGCAACTGCACTATAACCCCAGCCTTTCTGGCATTTCTTTCTTTCTTTTATTTTTTTCTTTCTTTCTTTCTTTCTTTCTTTTATTTATTTATTTATTTATTTTTGGAGACAGGGTCTTGCTCTGCAGCCCAGGCTGGTCTTGAAGGCACTGTGTAGCCCAGGCTAACCTTGAACACACAGCAATCCTCCAGCCTCAGTCTCTCAAGTGCTGGGATTACAGGTGTGGGTCACCACATCCAGTTTATGTGGTGCTGGGGAATTGAACTCAGGGCCCTGTGCTTGTTAGGCAGTGGCATTTCTTTTCTATTTGAAACAGGGTCTCGCTTTAGTCCAGGCTGGCCTCAAACACACAGCCATCCTCCTGCCTCTGCCTCTGGAGTGCTGGTATTACAGGCATATGCCACCACATCTGGTTTGTCTGGTGCTGGGGAATGGAATTCAGGGCCATGCACTTGCTAGGCTAGCATATTTTTCTTTTTTCTTTTTTTTTTTTCTTTTTCTTTTTGTTTTGGTTTTTGGTTTTTGTTTTTTGAGAGTGTCTTTCTCTGTAGTCTAGGCTAGTCCTGAACTCACTATGTAGCTGTGTAGCTCACACTGACCTCAGACTTAGGGCAGTCCTCCTGCCTCTGTATTGCGGATGCTGGAATAACAGGTTCTCTCTCTCTCTCTCTCTCTCTCTCTCTCTCTCTCTCTCTCTCTCTCTCTGTCATGGTACTGGGGATTGAACTCAGGGCCTTCACTCTGAGCTACATCCATGGCTTCTTTTTTTATTGTTTACTTGAGAGTTGCTCTCCCTAAGTCACTAAGTGGCCTCAGTTGGCCTGAAACTTGGGATCTTTCTGTCTCAGCTTCTCAGAGTACTAGAGTCATAGGCCTATACCACAAGGCCCAGCTACCAATACAATCTGTATCACAGTGTCTGCTTCATAGCAGTTGGTGGGCCAGTGAAAACTGCAATGCTATGGTTGGTCTAACACTTAAAACATTTTCCAAATAAGTATTTGTGTGAAATTTTACAAACTGGTGGAATCTCATTTTGTATGATGAAACCAAGTGACCTAAGAAGCCTCCAAGATGGTTAATAGTTTTAATCTCTCCCTTGAGTATGCTTTTTTTTTTTTTTTTTAGAAAACTCTCATTTTACTTTGGATAAGCAATCAGCACTTCTGTAATTGTCCACTTCATGTGATAAATTTTGTGAGTAAAAACCAAAGACAATCACAAGTTACAAAGTTTCCCATAATATTTTGAGGAAATACATTTTGATATCGTACTGTCTATATTGAGCTCACCAGCCTGTCCATATTTTTTCAAGTGTCCATGTTTAAAATTTGGTATTGTCAGTAAGGTTTCTGCAATGGATTAGACGACTTTGTACAAACAGTAGTTTTTACTTGAATGCCCAGCATGCAGAGTTCAAGAGTTGTTATAAAGTAAATCTGTTTTAATGTGGCTCACTTAACCTCAATTCATCTATATTATAAGACTTGAATGGGACTTTTCAGGGAATTTAGTTTGGCCTCTTTGTATTCAAGGCTTTGAGATTCTATAAAAACCTTTCTGTGAAAAGGATAGTGTTATTTAAAATTCTTTTCCCACTACTTAAAAAGGATTAGCTATTTTTTGAATCAGTAATATATGCACATGGTACAAAATTCAAAAGGTACAAAGGCTCTGTAATGAAAAGGTTCTCTTCCTCCCTTCTTTCCTCCCTCCTTCCCTCCTCTCCTTCCCTCTCTCCCTCCCCCTTACCCTGCCCATCTAACGTCTGCCTCTAGATACAATTATCAGAGGTTTCTATGGTTTCTTTCTACCTTTTTTCCTAATACTGATGATTAAACCCAGGAACTTTACACTGAGCTACTTCCCCAGCCCATTTTTATTGTTTATTTGAGACAGGGTCTCATCCAGTCATTAAATCATCCAGGCTGGACTTGAATTGAAAATCCTCCTACCTCAGCCTTCCAAGGCTCAGCTTGTTTCTCGCTACATTTAAGAAACCCAAAGCAAAGATTTAAATTTTTTGATTAAGGTCTTGTTAACTTCTTTTTAAAATAATCAGAAAGGGCAGTGGTAGGATGTGTAGCTCAGCAGTTAAAGTGCTTGCCTAGCAGGCAGAGGCCATGGGTTCATTTCCCTATTACCACATAAATCATTCATGGTGACACACATACCTTTAATCCCAGCATTTGGGAGGCTGAGGCAGGAGGATTGGCCTGAGTTTGAGGCCAGTCTCAGATACACAGTGAGATCAGGACCAGACTGGCCTACAAAATGAGGCCCTTGTCTCCAAAAAGAAAAAAAAAAAAAAAAAAAAAAAAAAAAAAAAAAAAAAAAAAAAAAAAAAAAAAAAAACAGAAAAATGGGGTAGCATAGCATCCTGTCAGAATTTGATGAAAAGTTGTGTTTTCATTGGTTTTTTTTTTTTTGTTTGTTTGTTTGTTTTTGAGACAGGGTCTCGCTCTGTAGTCCAGGCTGGTCCTAAACTCTCTATATAGCCCAGGCTGGCCTTGAACTCAAAGCAATCTTCCTGCCTCAGCCTCCTAAATTCCGGGATTATATGTGTGTACCACCACACCCAGTTTATATGGTGCTGGGGAATGGAATCCAGGACTTTCTGCTTACTAGGCAAGCATTCTAACCACTGAAGTAGGCCCCCACCTACAAAGTTCTTATTTTACATATGAAGCACCAAGAAGATAAAATTTCCATATTTTCTTGAGCCTTGGGAACGTCTTCTGTTGCACAGTAGTACAATGATTGAAAACTTTGCTACTGATCACAGAGGAAGCAACTATAGCGACTGATATATTTTAGCTAAAGAGAAAGTTGGTTTCCATAGAGATCATAGTAAAATACTCTTATCATTTGATAATCATTTTGTATATACTATTTATTGTATTTGCAAATTGTCTTAGTTACTTTTTTTGTTGCCAGGGCACAATATCTGACATCCATAATTTAAGGTCTATTTTGGCTCTCTTTTCAGAAGGTCTTGGTCCATTCCTGGGTGGCTGCAATGGTGAAAGGGCGTGGGAGGCACAGTACAGAGAAGCTGCTCACGTCCTGATGGACAGGAAGTGGGATGAGTAAACTGGCAAGGGCAGTAATCCCTTCCAGGTCAAGCCCCAGTGATCTGCCTCTTCCAGCCAGGCCCCACCTCTGAACAGGGCAGGAAATAAATGGATTCAGCCCCAGATTGAGTTACCTTTCAAACATCAGGTTTTAGGAGGACATTCCAGATTCAAACTGTAACACAATTCTGGAATTAAAGCTTTTCATGACTTTATATAGTATTTGAAAAAAAAAAATCTAATTTTCTCTGACTGGAAATCCTGCCTTTCCTAATCTTATTCTTTATTTTTATTTCAAGATATGGTCTCACTTTGCAATCCAGGCTGACCTTGAACTCATTGTGGTGCCCCTGCTAGCCTCAAATCCACCAAAATCCTGTCTCAGCTTCCCCAGTACTGGGATTACAGGCATGTACCACCATGCCCTGCTTTTGCGGTGCTGGGGACTCAAACTCAAACTCTGAGGTCACTACACTATTCCTGTAGCCCCTGAATATTTTTTTTTAATATGAAAGTTGAAAAAGTAGTGTTGGGGCTGGGTTGTAGCTCAGTGATAGAGCCCTTGCCTGGTGGGCACAAGGCCCTGGGTTTCATCCCTAGCACTGCAAGAAAAAATGTAGTATGTACTATAATAGATACTTAAAATATGTGTAATCCCCATAACAACCTTGCCACATAGAGTTTGTTGTCCTTTTTGGAGATTAGGAAACTGAGGCATTTAGAATTGAAGTGACTGAGCTAGGGGTACAGCTCAGCACTTAAGAGTACTTGCCTAGGAAGGGAGCAGCCCTGGTTGGATTCCCCAGCACCACATACTAGCTAGGCATAGCGGCACATGCCTGTAATCCTGGTACTTGGGAGGCTGAGGCAGGAGGATTGCAGTGAGTTTTTGGCCAGCCTGGGCTATACACTGAGTTCAGGACAAGTCTAGACTTTAGAGTAAGACCCTGTCTCAAAAGAAGGAGAAGAAGAAGAAGAAGAAGAAGAAGAAGAAGAAGAAGAAGAAGAAGAAGAAGTAGTAGTAGTAGTAGTAGTAGTGACGTGATGGCCATTGGTCAATAATAGTAAGCAGCCAGGCCTGGTGCCACAGGCCTGTACTCACAGTATTCTGGGATCACAAGTTCAAGCCCATCCTGGGCAACTTAGGGACTGAGCGAGTTTCTGTCTCAAGATCAAAAAATAAAAAATGGCTGGGGATGCAGTTCAATGTGTAGGTTCTGGGTTTGATCCCTGCTACAAAGAAAAAAAAATCACTAAGCGCAAAGCTCAGATGCATGCCCAGCTCTCATGACTTACCTCTTGATTCACAGCATGTTTGAGACACAGCCTTTTCTGGTCCAGAGAACGTGGGATGCTTGACAGTGCAGATCTCCTTCTATCTCACGCACAAGCCAGAAGCTGGAAGACACATTTGTAGACAAGATGGAACCAAGGAAACAAGGTGAAAGTTGATTCAGGTGAAGTGATAATGGAGGAAAAAATAACTATATTCTCCACAGTGTTGACTGGCTGCCAGTGTACGGCTGGGAGTAGATACCAAGGGGACGGGCCTGTCATTGGCCCTGTCCTGACCTGTACTGTATTCACACTTGGGACCTGGTGATGGCTCTGGTAGGACCTACTGCAGAAATGAATGAATAGGGGTATCTATAGCACGCCGATCATATCTTTAGCCATCACAAATTTTTAAAAATTATAGTATCAAACAAATTTATGATTTAGAAAAAATCACAACATGGGGGTGTAGGTCAGTGACACAGTATTTACAAGATATTCATAAGGCCCTGGGCTCTGTCACTAGCACCAACAAAAATCCCAATAGGAAAATGTAGTGGGTCAAGGCTGAAACAATGAAATTTGACAAGAATAGATGTTTAATCTTAATTGTAAGCTTCTACATTCAATTGTCTAATGAGATGGAGCAGTGAGGAGGGAGGGGCGGGAGGGAAGGAGGAAACGAGGAAGCTGGTTTTGTATTTTAGTGAGGAAGAACCTCAAACTTAGGCCAATAATTTATAGAAGGGAGAAAATTAATAGAAATGAAGGAAATTAATATAAAATTAAAGAATAAGAGATGTTATTCCTTGTATTTGCTTTGCAACAGACTCTATCTAGGATGTTTCAAATCCAGGTCCCAGCTGTTTACATGAACAGTAACAATCTGTAGAGCACGCATAGCATAGGAGAGCAATGAGGAGGATGAGTGAACTCAAATCTGTAGCAACAATTGATGCAATTAGGAATTAAGAAAAACTAATTTGGGAGCCAGGGTAGTCAGGCATCTGTAATCCCAGCACTTTGGAGGCTGAGGCAGGAGGAGTTGTTGCGTGAAACTTTTCCTGGAGAGACATGAACTAACATCTCTTCACCCCAGATAGGGCACAGCTGACAGACCAAAAGGATGATTACACCAGAATGATTGGCAAACCAGATGTGTATTTGAGCTCATGGTTTTAGAGGTCTCAGTCCAAGAGTGGTCAGTCGGCAGACTCCAACTCAGAAACCTGGCAGCAGAGGAGAGCTATTCACTAAGGGCTGAGGAGCACAGCACAGCAGTTGCAGTGCTTGTTTAGCAAGCACAGGCCCTGGGCTTGATTCCCCAGCACCACATAAATTGGGTGTGGTGGCACAGGCCTGTAATGTCAGCACTTAGGAGGGCAAGGCAGGAGGATTGTCATGAGTTTGAGGCCAGCCTAGGCTACATAGTTCAGGATCAGCCTGGACTATACAGAGACTCTATCTCTAATAAATAAATAATAAGTACAATACATGCTTTTGAACACAGCTTATGCAATGAAGAAATTTAAGTTGAGGGCTGGGAACACACAGGTTAGAGCACTTGCCTAGCATAACAAAAGCTCTGGATTCAGTCCCCAGTATCACATAAAACTTATCCAGGCTGGGTTGAGGGCATAGCTCAGCAGTTTGAGTGCTTACCTAGCAAACCTAGGGCCTTGGTTTTGTCTCCCTAGCAGGACACAGCCGGGCATGGTGGCATACACTTGTAATCCCAGAGCTTGTGAGGCTGAGGCAGGAGGATTGCCATGAGTTCCAGGCCAGCCTGGGCTACATATAAAGTTCAGGACCAACCTGAACTGTGGAGCGAGATGGCTCTCAAAAAATGCTAATTTTTATAAAATTCAGATGCAAACCTCCAATCACTCTCCCAATCCTAGGACGTCACCTCCTTCCTCACCCCCTACTCAGGCCACTATTTTTACCTCCTTTCCATCTAAGCCCCAAACCTCAACTCTATCTTCTGGTTTTTTTTTTTTTTTTTTTTTTTTTTTACATAAGCAGCTAAAACTTAAGATGTCTGGGACATATTCTGATTTGTAAAATGTTCACGACTCCTACTATAATTACCTACCATTTCTGCCTTTTTCCTGTAATAGAGATCTACTTTTAATCTGGGCAACAGAGTTCCTTGATAAAAGTTTACATTTTCCAGCCCCCTCACATCTTGGGTAGATGGCGACACCTAACAGAATGTTGTGTGGGGTGTCCAGGTGACCTGAAGGGGCCAATGCGCCTGTTAAGTGCCCTCTCTGCCCTGTCTCTCCCTTTCCTGAGCATATGCAAATAGCGGGAGCCCCTGCAGCCACTTTGTGCCACACTCACTCAATACTGAGGTTAAAAATGATGGAGCAGAAAGACGGACACCTAAGTGCCTGCTGAATCTGGCATCACCCACCGCCATGAGTCGCGCATCTCTGGTTTCTCTCCCAAAAGGTGAGAGAAAAATAAGCTTCTGTCCTATTTAAGTCACTGCTTTGAGTTTCCTATTCATATGTGGCCAAACCTGATTTGGTAATGGCTTCAAAAGCACTGTGCAGACCCAAAGGTACAAACTACACCCACCACAGAACACGGGCACAGCTCACCCAAAGGTATCCAGGCCTCGGCTTTCCCGCTGGTCTCCCTGAATGATTCCCGAGGCCATTTCCAGACTCAAAACTGCACACACACGAATGTGCTCATCACATATATGAATGCCTGCTGTTTTCCAGATACTAATTTAGATGCTTGGATGCGGCAATGAAAAGATATAAATAATCTCTAACAGTTGCACCATGGACAGTCAGTGCCAGTCTTTACGCCCAGATCTGCCACTTGCTCACTGCACAAACTATGTTTAACGTCTGCACTCTGGTAGTCCACTCACCGTAGAGGGTTAATAATGCTTGACTGAAGCTGGGCATGTTGGCGCATGCCCGTAACCTTAGTACTCTGGGAGGCTGAAGCAGGAGAATCCCAAGTTCCAGCCTAGCATGGGCAATTTAGTGACTTAGTGAGACTGACTTAAATAAACAATAAAAAGGGGCTGAGGTTATAGATCTGAGCAAAGGCCCTGGGTTCAATCCCCAGTACTAGAAAGAAAAAAAGGTTCATGTTTAGTAGCCATAAATTATATAGACCCTGAGGGCTTTAAATAAATTGTCTCATCTGATCCTCAGAACTGTCCCATGAAGTGATTCTCATTTCTTTAAGATTAATGAGAAAAGATACTAGATACCTTGGATAAGTAAACACTCGAGCAGGAATCAAAAACAGTGTAAGGAGCTGGAGGAATAGCTCAGTGGTTAAAGCGCATGCCTAGCAAGCACTACGTCAAGTGGTAAGTACCTGAGTTTGATTCCCCAGCACCATATAAGCTGGCCATGGTGGCGCACACCTGTAATCCCAGCACTTGGAAGGCTAAGGCAAGAAGATTGCTGTGACTCCAAGTCCATCCTGGGCTCCATCGTGAGTTCAAGACCCGACTGAGCTAGAGAGAGAGAGAGAGACCCTATTTTAAAAAAAACCACAAAAATCAGTTGAATTCTTTGCATGTTTTAAAAATCAAAGAAAAGCAGTAAATATGAAAATATTGGAGAAATTAGCAATTATATATACATTCTTTCTGTAATAGATGTCAGTAGACAGCTGGAATGAAAACAGGGTTTCTAAGCAGAGGACGTGTGTTACAGGCAGAACTAATATTTATTAGTTACTTCCCATCATTGCCAAGGGTTTTGAATCTAGTGCCTACCAGGGATCCAACCGTGGCCTATGTGTAGAGGACCCAGAGATAAATAAGAACTGCAGAAATTAATTCATGATCTTTGGAAAACACGATTCGACGTCAGTGTGAAACCTCAGCAGACAGCGGCATCCAGCCCTCTCTCCCCAAGCTCCTGTGTTCTCCATCCTGGCTGATTTACCAGTTTTATTAGAGGGAAAGTTGCCTTCATCAGTATCCTTGAGTAGCAAGGCACACCTTCCATCTCCGCACCATGGGAGGCTGAAGCAGGATGATAACAACAAGTGCCTTTCTGTTTTTGAGATAGGGTCTCACTCTGTAGTCCAGGACTGGTCCTGACCTCACTATGCAGCTGCCGTGGTGTGGATCTGGAGTTTCTCCCAAAAGTCTCCTGTCTGTGGATATAGCTGGGATAACTGTGGAACAGGTGAACTTGTGGTTGGGAGGTATAGCTTGGCTGGGTAGGGTGGATGCTTGGGTTTGACCTGCAGGGATTGTGTCAATTTATTGAGACTGGGGGGCACCCAGGCTGGTGATTGACCTGTGGGCCAGGAAGCAAGGGAGGAGCACCCACCCTGTGTGTGGGAGGCCCAACCGGCAGATTTGAACTAAGTAAAGGAAGGAAGAACAACATTGTTACAGCTTCTTGAGGGTGGGGGCACTGGCCTCGCCTGAGTCCCCAGATAATCGCTTCCTCTTCTATGCACTCCCTTGGCTTTCTGTCTGCAATGCCTTGAGCAGCTAGCCAGACTCTGCAGTACGCTACCCCTGTTGCTGGATGCCCAAGAATGGATTGTGTGAGCTTGAATAAATCTTTCCTCCCTTAAACTATAGATATACTGGGTGTTTTGTCACAGCAACAAGAAAGTAGCTGAGCCAGCAGGCCATGCTGACTTCTGGCTCAGGCAATCCTCTGGCCTCAGCCTCCCAAGGGCTGGGATCACAAGAATGTTCCACCATACCCTGCTTATGTGATGCTGCGGAGTCAAACCCAGGGCCTTGCACCCTTGAGCTACCTACCCCGCTAGCTCCAAGAATAACAAATTTGAACCCAGCCTGCACAACATAGCTACTTAGTGAAACTCTGTCTCAAAATCGACAAGAAGAAAGAAAAAGGAAAAGGAAAAAAGAAACAAAACCAACCAAACAAAGTGGGACTATAGTTTATTAAGAAGGCACTGGGCTCTATTCTCAGTACTGAAAAATAAAATCCTTGGTTATGGTTTATTAAATCCTTTTGGTCCTAGAAGAAGATAACTTCCACAAAAATATTATGATAAAAATTTAGAACTATTAACTCCCATGATTATGGCACATTGAACTCAAGTGAGAAAAAATAATGGCATATAAAATTTGTAGGTGCCAAAGACCATTCTAAAGGACCTTGATTAACTGATTTAATCCTCACATGTAAGGTATTAATTCAGTGAAGTGGGTACTCCTATTATCCTCCTCAAAAATGGCTGGTTGGTTGGTTTGTTCCTGGGGATTGAACCCAGAGCCTTGGGAATGCTAACCACACACTCCACCACTTGGATACACCTCCAGCCTTTATGATCCCTGCTTTATAGAGAATGAAGGTATGTCTAGAGGACTAGAGCTTTCTAGAAAAAAGAATTCAATGGGCAACCACTAATGTCTCATCTACTAAGCACGCGTGGTCCCTGTGGAGAGGGACCCAACAGGCTGGCGGTGTGTCACAGTTCCGTTCTGTGGAAAGTTCTGGGCTTGGTACTTTTATGGTAATCATGTCTGAACCACACGACCCACTGAGATGCCTCGTATTACTCCCAATTTGCAGAGAAACACCCTGTTATGGTTTGGACCCAGAGTGTCCTCCAGAAGCAGGTGCTTGGATGTAGAGGGATACCTGTGGAACCCTGTGCTGCTGGGAGGTAGGGCCTGGTTGGAAGGGGCTGAGGCTTAGGGCTTGACCTGGAGGGACTGTGTCTATTTGTTGAGACTGGGGGACACCCACAGCAGAGGTTTCAGGTGTGTGTTATTCACTGGTAGGCCAGGAAATGAGGGAGGGACACCCCCCCTGGCAGCTGGCTAAGTAAAGGAAGGAAGAAGAAACAATGTTACTGCTTCTTCCAGGGAAGGCTCCGGCCTCGCCTGAGTCTCCAGGTACCTTATGTTCCTCACTCCTAGGCTTCTCTCTGAAGCACCCTGAGCAGCTCTGCAGTGGCTGCCATGTGCTCCCACAGTTGCTGGCTGCCCAAGAGCGACTGTGTGAGAACTTCTGAAAATGTGAGCTGACTAAATCTGTACCCCCTTATGTTGTGCCTGTGCTCCACCTCCTGTCTGCGTTCCCACTAATTCTGTACTGTGCTGAGTTACATAATAAATGCAATGTAAATCAGGCCTGGTGGCACAGGCCTGTAATCCCAGCACTCTGGGAGGCTGAGGCAGGAAGATTGCAGGTTCAAGCTCAACCTAGGCAACTTATCAAGAAGGAGACATGGAGGGAGAAGGGACAAGGAACAGGATGACGACCAAGTAGGGAATCTAGGTCAGACCAAGCTGTCTGCAGCCTAGCTCTGTTGCCGGTTAAGCTAAGGTCTGTGCCCGCCACAGCTCTCCCACTCATGAGGTGACTACAATCTCCTAAGGGGTCACAGAAGCAAACAAACACATTGCTGCTGGGACTGGGAACAGGTACATCCATCATGGAAAGCAGCATAGGAATCCTCAAAACACTGAAAAGAGCTCTTCCACTTGACCCAGCAGTACCTCTTCTGGGTATCTTTCCAAGAGTGACAGGCATCATACAGCAGAGGCATGTTTGTAGCAGCACAACTCACAGGAGCTAAGTCCTGGAAGCCACCCCCACGTCCACCAGCAGATGAACGGATAAAGAAAACGTGTGTACACACAGGGAGTACTGATCTGCCAGAAAGAGAGAGAAATGGGAGTCATTTGTAAGCACATGGATGCACCTTGAGACCACCATGTTTGGCAAAGTGAATCAAAGTCAGAAGCTTAAATTTTGCATGGTTTTGCTAAAGTGAGAAACCCACGGTATAAGTCCAAGAGCCCAGTACCAGTGATGAGTGGAAACAGGGAGATCTGTGGGAGGTGGCGAGAGGGGGTTAAGGGGAAGGGGAGTGAAAGGGACAAAGACATCCACCGTGCACGTGTGCCAGTTCCTCAGGCTGACGGAACAATTGTGTATCACAAATACATCCAGTAAAAAGAATAATTTTGAAGGGACAAAGTGATAAAAATAAGTAGTAAATGCAGTGACCATGTGCAAAGCTCCTCACACAGGCTCGTGCCGTGCCTGTACAGCATCCGGAGACGAGTCCTGTCCACATGCTCCTCTCCACAGCTGGCGGGCCTAGCGCAGTGCTGAAGGAGGCAGGCGTTATTCATGGACCTGGTGTAGTTCCATCACAATCAGTTCATCTTCAGATCCCCTCTAGGGCAATGCATTTTAAAATAAAATGTAAACATTTCCCTTTGCAACTTTCAAATGTACATAAAATCAGAGAGATTTTTTAAAATGTAACTATGATCATAGAACTACATCTAAGAAATTTTTGAGATCTTATTATTTGAATCTAAGAAAAAGAAATCTATGGTAATTCCTTAATATCACTAAATTATTTTCATAATTTTTAAAAATTTATTATTTTAATTGCAGTAATATACACATAATATTTTTGTAGTACTGGGAATTGAATGTAGGACCTTCACACTGAGCTATACCCCAGATTTTTTTTTTTTGAGACAGGGTCTCTCTCTATAGCCCAGGCTGGCCCTGAACTCACTATGGAATCCAGGCTGGCCCTGGACTCACAGCAATTCTCCTGTCTCAGTCTCCCAAGTCCTGGGATTACAGGCATGCACTACCATGCCCAGCTTATGTGGTGCTGGGGAATAGAACTCGGGTACTTAGTGCTTGACTTAGTGCTAACAGCTAAGCCATTCCTCCAGTGCCGACACCCCCCCTCCATCTTAAATTTGTTATTTTGAGACAGGATCTGTCTAAATCACTAAGTTACCCAGCTAGGCTCAACTTCGCGATCTTCCTCCCTCAGTCTCCCAGAGTGCTGGCATGTGCCACCACCCCACTTAAAACCATTTTTAAATGTACAGTTCAGTGGTATTAAAAACATTTGTAAATACATCGCTACTATCTATTTCTTTTTTGTTTCTAACAATTTTTTTTTAAATGCCAAGCTGGGCGTGCCTGTAATTCCAGTATTTAGGAGACTGAGACAGGAAGATTGCCATGAATCTAAGGCCAGCCTGGGCTCTGCAGAGAATTCAGGACCAGCCTGGTGAGACCCTGTCTCAAAAAAATAAAAATAAAAAAGCTAGGATCCAAATAAGGTCCAGAAAATACTATTTCTTAATGTTTCTTTAGTTTCTCCTAATATATGTTTCACACACTTTTTCTTTTCGCCTTGTATTGTTGAAGAAACTGAATGATTTGCGCTGTAGAGTTCCTCATTCTAAGTTTTGCTATTTGCTTTACCTTTAAAATGTTCCTCCAGCCCTGGAATACTGTATTGTCCCAGAAGCAAGGACGTTGTCCAAATTTTCTGGTGTTTTGACCAGAGAACCACAGGTGCACTGACTGAAAGTAAGATTTTTATTTTTATTTTTATTTTGAGACAAGAGTCCTGCTCTGTAGTTCAGGCTAGTCCTAAATTCACCATATGACTCAGGCTGGCCTCAAACTCACAGCAATCTTCCTGGCTCAGCCTCCAGAGAGCTGGGTACAGGTGTGCACTACCATACCCAGCTACTACTTGGTGCTGGGGAATTGCACTCAAGGCCTTGCGATTGCTGGGCAAGTGTTCTAACTGCTGTGCTGTTTCCTCTAGCCTCAGGATATTTTAAATATCAAATAAGTAAATAACCGTAGGGCTGAAGGGCACAACTCAGTGGTTAGAGTTCTTACATAGTATGTGCAAGGCCCTGGGTTTGATTCCCCAGAACCACATAAAAATTAGCCAGGCACAGTGGTGCATACCTGTGATCCCAGCACTTGTGAGGCTGAGGCAAGAGGATTGCTATGAGTTTAAGGCCCAGAAACAGCCTGGACTACAGAGCGTGATGCTATCTCAAAAAAACAAAATGTAACAAAACAAAAAACCTGCAGCATAATGAGATACATTGAGTATGGTAATATCCATGGGTTCATAGTAAATCTCCAAAAATTTATGGTCACTTTGGAGAGAATAGTAGGAATCCTACAGTAACCAAATAAAAGTTCCTGCTCTGGACTGTGGACATAGCTCAGCAGTAAGCACTTGCTTAGCAAACACACAGGTTTGATTTCCCAGCACCACATAAGCTGGGTGTGGTGGCACACACCTGTAATTCCAGCCAGCGCTCAAGGAAGTGAGACAGGAGGATTGCTCTGAGTTCAAGACCAGCTTGGGCTACACTGTGAGTTTAGAACCAGCTTGAACTACAGAGCGTGACACCGTCTCAAAAAATAAAACTTCCTGCTCATGAATAAGAAATGATGCAATCAGAAAATCACATTTTGCAGCTCCTAATGAATTAAAGTATCTAAGAAATGATTATCAATAGTTGGCAGGCTAGAGAAATGGCTCAAGGGTTAAAGTGCTTGCCCAGCAAGCGCTAGGTACCCAAGTTCGATCCCCCACCCCCCACCAAATAAGCCGAGAGTGGTGGCCCATGCCTGTAATCCTAGCACTTGGGAGGCTCAAGCAGGAGGACTGCTGTGAGTCCAAGGCCAGCCTGGGCTCCATACAGTGTTAAGGCCAGCCTGGACTACACAGCAAGATCCTGTCTCAAAAAAAGAAAAAGTTGGCAAAATCTCGTGTAAAAGGCTGATGGGAAATCTGGTAACAGACACGCCGACTCGGCAGCCTCTGCGCCACTGCTCCATCTTAACACCACTGAGTTGCCACCACCTGATAGTGACATGTGACTGATCTGACACACTAGGAAACGTGCAGCCCAGAAACTCCAATCTGTGTCTGACCACGCCTCAACCTGCAAGCACAACCATAAAGCTAGTAGGTGCTTTTTCCCAAAATGAGCAAATACCATTTGCATTTTGATGAATCAAAAATCATGTGGCAAATCTCTAACAGGGCACTTTCTACCAGTTGGTTGTGGCGAAGCAGCCCCAGGAAGTGAATGTGGGCCTCCAGGGCACAGAGCACCAACTCCCTGGTGAGAACAGGTCTTAGAATCACTGGTACAAATTGCACAGGAGACAGGGCTGTAGACTTGGGGTGAGGATTGGGGTCCCTCTCGAGTCCCCATGGAGTGCTAGGCAGGTGCCCAACCACTGAACTGCACCCCCAGCTCTGGTAAATCTTTTTATATTTTTAATCCTCATCTATAAAGTGAACCTGTTTTCACACAGGACCAGGTTTCCTAACAGGTTAGGCTGGGCATGGTAGCAAGGGCCTGTAATCCCCAACACCCTGGGAGGCTGAGGAAGGAGGGTTGCAAATTCAAGCTATGAATTCCCCTGGGCCTTCATTCGGAGCTACATCCGCCACCCCCTACCCCTCAACCCCCGACACCGTTTTTAATTTTTGAGACAAGGTCTCACTGAATCCCTAAATTGTCCAGGATAGGCTTGGATTTGCCATCCTCCTGTCTGGGTCTCCCAGAATGCTGGGCTTACAGGCCTGAGCCACTGAGCTCGGCTGAAATCCCGTCTTAAAAAATAATAATAATAATAATAAAAGTCGTTGAAGACGATGATGTTTCAGTGGGCCTCGGACGGCAGAAACATCCGCTTAGGACCCAGCAGACACAAAAAGAAAGCAGAGGTGGCTCCCCCGCCCGCGGCCCTCGGCTCCCCAGCTCTGAGGTCCCCGGGCGGCGCAACTGAGTCGGTGGCGGGAGCTGCGGGCTGGACCTCGGGTGCCATTCCGCCTGTCGCCTTGGGTCCCGCGGGGCGTGGCAGGTGGCCTGCGCTGGCCGGTGTTTATTTATAGCCCTCTCTGAAAACCGAGCCGCAGACCTCCTCCTCCCGTCCTGGGCGCCCAGGCCTGTCCTAGTGCAGATTCCTGTAGATTCCGGTTTCATTTTTACAGATGCAACATTATTACACATATTTCAAAAGCCACAATTCACATTTCCCAACTGGTCGGCAGTGCCTACCGTACTGCACACTTTGGAATTAGTACTGCACTTGATACTTAACCCTAATGCTTTTTTCTGTTAAGTTTTGAATTTTAGGAATAAAATTATACAGCACATAGATAAGCCCTCGATTACTACCTCAGATATACTGTAAATAACTTTGAATGTATGGGTAGATTTCAACATCCACTGGGTCCTCTCATTTGTTTTTATTTTCCAACACATGAAATAATTAAATAATTTTTAAAATATTATTTGACCTTAAAGAACTTAAAATAATTGCAAAAACTATTATTTGACCCTTAAGAATAAAAATCACATCTTTTCTACTCTTTTAAATTCTGTAACATAACAAATTGATGTGAAAGAAAAAATCCAAAATCTATCTTAGCCCTTCTTCTGATTCTCTTTGCTATTTTCATGGAAATACGTAGAGTGCAATTCTCTCAGAATGGTCCTACTGGTGGTAGTTAGCCTAGGATCTGTGCCTTTTTTTTTTTTTTTTTTTTTTTTTTTTTTTTTTTTTTTTTTTTTTTTTTTTTTTTTTTTTTTTTTGAGACAGGGTCTCTTGCTCAATATAGTTCAAGCTAGTCCTGAACTCCTCATATAGCTCTGGCTGGCCTTGAACTCACCACAATTCTCCCGGCTCAGCCTTCCAAGAAGTGCTTGGATTACAGGTGTGTGCCACCACATCCAGTTTATGTGGTGCTGGGGAACAGAACACAGGGCAAGCGCTCTAAGTGCTGATGTAGGCCTTCAACCTGTTTTTTTGTTGTTGTTTTGTTTTGTTTTGTTGTACTGGGTTCAAACCCAGGTTCTTTGCATGAGCTATACTTTCAAGTCCTTTTTTGAGACAGGGTCTCACTAAAAAATCCCAAATTTTCCAGGCAGGGTTTGAATCCTCCTGCCTCAACCTCTCAGAAGGCTTGGATTACAGGCATGTGCCACCATGCCCTGCTTCGTGAATTCATTTTTGTTCTGTTGTTTTGGTTTTTGTTTTTTTCTGATGTTCCTAGGAATTGAACCAAGGCCTCACACACGCTGGGCAAGTGCTCTATCCACTGAGCTACTGGCAGCCCTTGTTTTTAAGGAGGAAGAATGGGATTCTCAGGGCAGCTACCTGAGCCTTTTTGACTTCTGTATGTCGAATGCAGAGGACGCTTTCTTGTGCTAGATGAGAGGGAGATGAGCCTTCTGGTTTACCATCAGCCACGACCCCTGACATTGAATACACCAGTGATCACAGATAGGGCGGCTCACTGAAAACTTTCCCAACCAAGCGGGAACTAAAGAACCTTAAAGCAGTGCCCGAGGTTAATTCACACAAGCGGAGAACGGAGCTCTGAGGCGGGTCTCTTCCACCCAAGGGAAAGAACAGCCAAAGAAAGCTCCGAGTCTGTAGTGAGCCGGGAGCCAGGGAGGAGTCTGGCTGAAGAATGGGGATGTGTTACTTTACCCAGCCCAGGGGACCGGCCCCAGGGGAATGGAGTCTGTGCGCAGTCCCTGGCCCCCATTAGACCGGGATGACAGGAAAGGTAAGCCAGGTTCCTTTTGTGTATTGCACTTGCAGCCAGCCAAACTTGCTTACCCAATAATTCTCTTTTATAAAGACAACCTGATAGGACTTGGGGGAGAAGGGGAGGGAAAACATGACTCCTAGGTAATGCCTATACCAAAATATTAATTATTTCAAGGCACTCATCTGTTTTCCTTTAAATTTGTTTCGAAAACCACAAAGGGAGTATTTCAAAGGCTCTGCTTCAAACCAATTCAGTGATGGTTAAAGTGTCAGGTATATGTTGCCCAAGCAATTGTAGCTAATGAATTTTTTGTTTAAAAATTATTATTCACTGAATATCATCTTTGAGGCTGCAGGCCATAGCTCAGTGTTCAAAGCACTTCCCTAGCAAGTGCAAGGCCCTGCACCACGTAAGCCAGGTGCGCCGTTATACGCAGTGATCCTGGCATTCGGGAGGGTGAAGCAGGAGGACTGCCCTGAGTTCAAACCAGCCTGGCTACATAATGGGTTCCTGGACCAGCCCAGACCACAGTCTTTAAAAAAAATGTCATTCTTATCTTGACACCAAAATGTTGCATCTAGTTCCCCTTTCTCCAGGGCAGTGAGAAGCTGCCGAGGGATGGCTCAAGGTCACGGCCATTGTTTCTTGGCCTTTGGCTACCGCTGGCCCTTCTTGGCTTCCAACGGCCCAGCACGCTGCCAGGACTCAGGATGTGCTCTGAGGCTTGCTAAACAGCTGAAAAGGCTCGTGATTCAGCTTCTTCACACATGGTCTGCGCAAGGGGCACTGGTAGAAAATCCCAGGCACAGAGCCTGAGATGAGGGGGACGGCTTACCTGGAGAAAGAAAGCTTTTCTTCTTAAGTGCTAGAGATTGAAACCAAGGCTTTTGCACTGGGCTACATTCCAAGCCCCTCCACCCCCCTTTTTTTTCCTAGAAAAAATGCTTTTATTTTTATTTAAGTACCTTTTTTTGAGGCAGGGTCTTTCTGTAGTCCAGGCTGGTTCTGAACTACATAATCTAGGCTGGCCTCCACCTCAGAGCAATCCTTCTGCTTCAGCCTCCCGAGTGCTGAGGTAACAAGCCTGTGCCACCTGTGATGCGAGGAAACTGAACCCAGGGCTTAGTGCTTGCTAGGCAAGTGATCTAACTGTTGAGCTATGCCCCAGCCTAAGAAAACTTTAAAAAAATACACACATACAAACACACAGAATTAAAGCCTGAAGTGGGGTTAGAGGAATAGTACAGCGATTAAAGCACTTGCCTTGTAAGCACAAAGCCCTGGGTTAGATTCCCCAGCACCACATAAACAGGGTGTGGTGATACATACCTGTAATCCCAGTACTCCGGAGCCTAAGGCAGGAGGATTGCCAGGAGTCCAGGGCTAGCCTGGGCTCCATAGTGAGTTCAGGACCAGTCTGGGCTACAGAATGAGACCCTTTCTCAAAAAAAAAAAAAAAAAAAAAAAGCCTAAAGTGAGATTCTGCACTTAACACATCATCTTAGTTTACGATAAAGTTTTTTTTTTTTTTTTTTTTTTTCTGTGCTGGAGATGCAACCTCAGTGAACCCAGGCCTCAGATATACAAGGCAAGTGCCTAGCCACTGAGCTATAGCCCCAAACCCAAAAAGTTAGTTTATCATACTAATTCTCAAAAATACAAAAATCTGGGCACAGTGGTACATACCTACTTGTAATCTCAGCACTCTGAGAGCCTCAGGCATGAGCACTGTAAATTCAATCTCAGCCTGGGAAATTTTGCAACTTTCTGACACCCTGAGTACCTCAAAATAAAATATAAAATGTGCTGGGGATGTAGTTCAGTGCAAATGTCCTGGGGTTCAAACCCCAGTATCACAATATTAATGATAATAATTGATTAGCTCCCCTTAAAATAACCTGGCTACTGACTACATACAATAGTACATTCTTGTAATTCTACTACTCCACAAAGCTGAGACAGGAGGATCATAAGAAAATGGCCAGAATATACATGAAAGGATGTTCAACATCCTTACCATTAGAGAAATGTAAATCAAAACATCACTAAGGTATCATCTAACCCAAGAGAGAATAGTGTGTATCAAGAATTCATATAGTAACCAATGCTGGCGAGGCTTTGGGGGAAAGAAGCCTGCCTGCACTGCTGGTGGGAATGTAAACTGGTACAACCACTATGGAGGACAGTATGAAAATTCATCAAAGGTTGAAAATAAATATCCCCTTTGATCCAGTGATACCTGTTCTGGGAATCTTTCCAAAAGAATTAAAAACATCCTATGAAAGACACAAATGTATAACCTACTATTGTGGTTTGGATCTGGAGTATCCCCCAAAAGCCTCATGTTCCTATGGATACTGTGTACTGGCTGGTAGGGGCAGATGCGTGGGGCTTGACCTGGAGGGGCATGTGCTGGTCCCACACTTTTTCCCTGTGGTCTTTCTGTTCTGCCGGGCTGGGAGGATCCCTGTCTCCAGAGCAAGAGCGCCAACTCCTGCTCTAGCTGTGGCCCCACCATGTGACTCCATCATTGTCCAGCTGTTAGCGCTGGTATTGCCTGATGTCCAGGTTCGGGAATTCTCGATATGACTAGGAATGATCAGCTGGAGTTCCCACAGAAGATTTAAAGCAAGAAGGGGTCTATTGAGAAAGCAAAGCTCTCAAGGAGAGGCTGTGGGGGTCTCGAGTGAGGGACCCGAGGGAATGTCGGACTTGGCCCTTTACAGAGCTTCTGCTCTGGTGGTTTCAAGCAGTCCTCCTATGGTACAGGTTGTAGAACATGTGAGCCGAATGATTACCATAGGGCACCTTAAAGAATCTGGGAGGGGCAGGATGAGCTGCCCATTTACCTGCTTTTGTGCTGTTCCCAGAGGGGCAGGGTCCTGATGGTGACCTTGACTCCACCTTGCTCCCGCTTCTGCTCCCAAGGCCACTGGAGCGCCCTGCCTTAGCCCTATCTGTCTCTCCTAAGCCGTTCTCTTACCTAACACAGCCACTGACCCGTCAATGGACTGTGACCATCCAAAACAGTAAGCCAAAATAAATCTTCCCTCCCTCTAAAAGTGTGGATGTCAAGTACTGAGTCACAGTGATAAAAAGTAACTAAGACACCTATGTTCACAACAGCACAACTAACAACAGCTAAAATGTGGAAGACACCGAAATACCCACCAACAGACCAAAGAACACAAAAACTCTGGTCTAAGTACACAATGGAGTACTACTCTTCTATAAAGACAAAACAGCTTTGAGACTTTTGTAGGTAAATGGAGGCAACTTGAGACCATCAGGCTCAGTGAAGTGAGCCAGAAACAGAAGGTTAAATATCGAATGGTTTAGAACATAGTCATTTCACAGAACTAAAAAGGGGGATAGTGGGAATTAGAGGGAAGAAGAAGAGTATGGAAGAGTCAAAAAAGGGAGAGGGGAAGGGTTTGTGACTGTGATGTCATATATATATTCACAGAATACTCAAGTTCAATGTAAATATTGCGCATCACATATATACATATCAATAAAATGGGGGGAGAAAGGGGATCACAAAATCAAACCCAGTATAGGCAATTTAACAATTTGCTGAAACTCTGTCTTAAGTTTTTATAAATAAAACACACTAAGAACGTATCTCAATGCAAAGGCCCTGGGTTCAATTTCCAGTACCAAGTAATAATTTCTTCTTTTTTTCCCCCTCAGGTTTTTAATTGTATGAAGACAGGATTTTCCATCTTCTTTTAGGGAACTAGAGATTTCTAAATTTAAAAGCTCCAAAAATGTGAGATATAGTGAGAAGTATCCTGCCAAATACCTCCTGATCGTCTGTGTCCCTGTTCCTATAGGAGTATTACTAGGGGCTTGCTGGTCTTGAAGTATATTTTTTCTTCATGTGGTCCTGGGGAACCAAACTCAGGGCTTTACACTTGCTAGGTAAGCACTTCAATGACTATGCCATTTCTCCAGCCACCCCCGCCCATCCTTTTGTGTTTTTAAAAATAATCTCATTTTAATTATACACACACACACACACACACACACACACACACACACACACATATATACACACACACATATAAGTAGATATTATTTGTACTGAATTAACTTTGGAATTAAAAAATTAATCTTACTACATATGAGTACAAAGCATTATTTTTTTAAGATAGGATCTAGCTCTATAATGTGTAGCCCAGCCTGGTCTCCAATTCACAGCAATACTCCTGCCTCAGCCTCCCCAGTGCTGGGATTACAGGCAGGTACCACCATACCTGGCTTATGCGGTGCCAGGGAACTGCACCCAGGAGCTTAACCTGAGCTATATCCTCAATCCCAGAGCATGCTATTCTGTGTTTGACAGTTAACCAAAACTTTATGTTGTGGCTGAAGGAATAGCATAACAGTTAAAGCCTAGCAAATGCAAGGTCCTGGGTTTAATTCCCCAAGACCACATAAGCTGGACAAGGTGGCACACACCTTAAATCCTAGCACTTGGGAGACTGAGGCAAGAGAATTGCTGTGAGTTCAAGGCCAGCCTTGGCCACATAGTGAGTCCAGGACCTGCCTGGACTACAGATCAAGATCCTGCAGGGTTTTACTTGTGTATTTTTTTTTTTCATGTTTCCCAGGCTGATCTTGTACTCTATGCTCAAGCCATCATCTTGCCTCAGCCTCTTGAGCAGCTGGGCCTACAGATGTGGCACCACCACTCCTGGCTAAATGTGTGTCCCAAAGTGGGAGCCATTTAGGTCGTGCTAGGGCATCACACTCATGCATGGCCTTCAGCTTGCTAGGCAAGTGCTTTAACCACTGAGCTATTCCTCCAGCCCCCACAGGAGTTATTCTATAATCCTGCTTTCCAATAACTTCTCCATTTCTGGGGCACCCTGCATCCCTAATTGCTTACAACCCCACTGTCTCCTCTCACACTCCCTGGGAACGCAGCTCCCTGCCCCACCAGCCCTCTATCTGCACTTCTACCAATCATCTCAAAAGACTGTGGGTCTCTCTCAGAGGAATACTGCTCTGGAGCTTCTCCTACAATGTCTCTGTTTTCTTTTTTTTTTTTTTTTTTTTTTTTTTTTTTTTTTTTGAGACAGGGTCTTGCTCTGTGGTCCAGGCTGGTCCTGAATTCACTTCAGAGCCCAGGCTGGCCTTGGACTCTCGGCAATCCTCCTGTCTCAGCCTCCCCAGCGCTGGGATTACAGGCGTGCGCCACCACACCCAGCTTATGTGGTGCTGGGAAATCGAACTCGGGTACTTAGCGCTTGGCTTAGCACATGCTCAAGTGCTTTAACAAATGAGCCATTCCTCTAGCTCTCCTACAATGCCTTAAACTTGACACTTACCTGTAACACTTACGCTGGAGTGTCATTCTCACCATGTTAAGAGGGACTTCACATCTTCAGTGCTAGTGATTATGCAAATTTCAGTAGGAACTGATATCCAGTTAATGTGTATTAAACTGGAATGGGATCTGGTACACACCTATAATCCTAGCACTCTGTGAGGTTGAGGCAGGAGGATTACAAGTTCCAGCCCAGCCTGGGAAATTTAGCAAGACCCTGTCTCAGACAATAAAAACTGGCTAGGAATGTAACAGTGCAAAAGCTGTTCAACCCCCAGTATCTATGGGAGGAACACCCATAAACTTCAAATTGGGGTGGGGCTACAGGCTTTTGACCAAAAAAGGAGAAAAGAGGGTCTTATGAAAAGCACCCTGAAATAAGCAAGAACTCTAATTAAATAACAAAAGTTTGGGGTTGAGGGAATATCTCAGCGCGATTAGAGCACTTGCCTAACAAACACAAAGTCCTGAAATGGATTCCTAGCATCACATGAACTGGGAGTGCTGGCACACACCTGTAAATCCAGAATTTGGGCAACATGGTGACCTCAGAACCAGCTTGGACTACAGAGTATGAACTTACTTCAAAAATAAATGTATAAATCAATAAGGCTAGGAGCCTAACTCAGCCACTGAAGTGCCTGTCTAGCAAGGGCATGGCCCTGGGCTTGATTCCCCAGCACCACATAAGCAGGGTGTGGTGGTGCAGGCCTGTAATCCCTGCAGTGGGAAGGACGAGTCTGGAGGGCTGCTGCATGTTCAAGGCCAGCCTGAATTACATAGTGAGCTCAAGACCAGCCTGGACTAAAATAAAATAAATAACTCTCTAATTAGGAAAAAGAGAGAAGAAACTATCTTTTTTTTCTTTCTTTCTTTTCTTTTTTCACCTGGAGGCAGGGTCTCACTGAATTGCTAAATAGCCCAGGTTGGGCTCCTCCCGTCTCAGCCTCCCAGAGTGCTGGCATTACAGATGTGCACCACCACACTCCATACTGGTTTAGAAAAAATGTTCTTTCATGAGACAATTTTATCTATTACCAGCAATTAACATAGTTAGTGATAAAATCCTATAGATGTTCACTTATTTATTTATGGTCCTGGGAATGGAATCCTGGACTTTGTTCTGAACTACACTTTCAGCCCATTATATCATGTATTTTGATATATGATACATTTATAGGATCTGAAGAGAAATCAAGAGTATTATTTTGTATTTTGAGACAAGGTCTTCCCAAATACTAAATTGCCCTTAGTGGTCTTGAACGTTTTTTGTTGCTTTTTGGTTGTTTAGATTTTTTTAGATGGTCCCACTCTGTAGTCCAGGCTGGTCCTGAAACTCATACTCACATCAGTCCTCCTGCCTCAGCCTCCAGAGTGCTGGAATGACAGATGTGCACCACCACGTCTGAATTCATATGGTGCTGGGGAACCAAACCAAGGGCCTTGTGCTTGCTAAGCAGGCACTTTAACCACTGAGCTACGCCTCAAGCCCTGGGCTTGAACTTTTTGATCTTCCTGTTTCTGCCTCTCTGAGTGCTGGGATTATAGACCTGTGCCATGTGGCTGGCCCCTGTAGGCATTTACTTAAGAATCTGAAACAGCTGGGCATGGTGACATACACCTGTAATCCCGGCACTGAAGAGGCTGACATTGGAGGAGGGGAAGTTGGAGGCCAATGTGGGCAATTGAGGAGACATTGTAATTACAAAAATAAAACCTGAAACAAAAGTATGACATATGTTCCTCACTATTCACTGCTTTTCAGTAGGTTTTTTGTTTGTTGAGGTCAGGTCTCACTGTAATCCAGGTTGGTCCTGTGTATGTAGCACAGGCCAGCCTCAAACAGCAACCCTCCTATTCTGGCAGTTTTAGCTAATGTAAGGAGATGACAAAAAATATGACCTTATCTATTGAAAAATGAGATTTTTTTTTTTTTTTGCTTTCTTTTCTCTTCTGTTTAGGTAAAACCCCTGAGGCATGGGGGTGGGGTTCAGAGGTAGAGCCTGTGCTTAGCAGCAAGAGGCCCTGGGGGTTCAACTCGTAGAGCCACAAAGCTGAACAACAAACAAAACAACTGAAGAGAATCAAGAGAATCAACTGAAATACTACTGGAAAGAAAGCCAGAATGCATGAAGGAGCTCGTTACAAAAATCAGTATTAGGGCTGGAGGAATAGCTTAGCAGTTAAATCACTGGCCTAGCAAACTCAAGGCCCTGAGTTCTAGTCCCCAGGACCGAATAAACCAAGTGTGGTAGTACATGCCTGTAATCCCAACACTCCAAGAGGCTGAGGTTGGAGACTGGCATGAATTCAAAGCCAGCCTGGGAGCTCTAGAGTGAGTTCAGGACAGCTCTGGACTACAGAGCAAGACCATGTCTCAATAAATAAGTATCAATGTTAAAAAAAAAATGACTTGCTTTGTAAGTGCAAGGCCCTGATTTCGATTCCTCAGCACCACTGGGGATGGTGGCACATGCCTGTAATCCCACTTGGGAGGCTGAGGCAGGCATATTGTCCTGAGTCCAAGGCCAGCCTGGGCTACACCAGTGAGTTCAGGACCAGCCTGGGCTATAGAGACCCTGTCTCCAAAAATAAATAAATAAACAAGCAAATAAAATTCAGAGGGTAAATATCCACTTCAAGATAGGGGCTGGAGGAATGGCTCAACGGTTAAAGTGTTTGCCCAGCAAATGCTAAGTCAAGCGCTAAATCAGCCTGAGCTACAGAGTAAGACCCTGTCTCAAAAAAATAAAAAAAATCAACTAAACTGAATAAACAAAATGAGGAATGCAAGGCACCATTAGGGAGAAAACCAAGCCTCTCCTGAAGCACACTAGCAACCAGAGATTTAATACTAGAACACTGTAAAGTCTCCTCAAGTTGACTCATGCAATTCTGTTTCAACAAAAATCCAAAAGAATTTTGGTGGAGAGCTGAGGTCATCGCTCAGCAGTTAGGGCACTAGCCTCACATGTGCAAGTCCTGGGGTCAATTCCGCAGCACCATATAAAAAATTAGGTAGGCATGGTGGCAGGCTGAGGCAAAAAGGTTGCTGAGAGCTCAAAGCCAGTCTGGGCTACATAGTGAGTCCAGGACCAGCCTTGTCTACAGTGGGAGAACCTGTCTCAAAAAAAAAAAAAAAAAAAAAAAATCTGGTAGAGATTAGCAAAGTGACTTCAAACTCAATCCAGAAATACATGTGATATACCTAAATATAATCATGAAATTACCAAGGGCCTCCCTGCTTATTTGTTTTTGGGGTACTGGCGATGACTGATCCCAATGCCTTCATTCTTTGCTATAACCCCAGCCCTTTCCAGTGTTGCTGGATTTTTAGGGAGAGGGGAGTTTGAAATAGGGTCTTGCCCTGAAGTCCAGGCTGGTCCTTTCTCTCTTTTTGCTCCCTGACTCATGCTATGAGCAGTTGTGCTCTTCAATGTGCCCTGCCGTGAAGCACTGCTGTGACGTCCTACCTCAGCCACAGGCTCAAAGTCATGGCACCAACTGGTTGTAGACAAAAATCTCTGAAATGTGAACCAGTATGTTGTGGTTTGGATCTAGAACGTCCTCCAAAAGCAGCAGTCTGGGAAGCTGAGGCAGGAGGATCACAGGTTCAAGCCTAGCCTGGGCAACTTAGTGATTAAACAAGACACTATCTCAAAATTTAAAAAAGGACCGAGGATATAGCTCTGTGTGAATACCCTGAGTTCAGTCTCCAGTACTGCAAAAACAAAGAAAAGTATAAAATGGTAGTCACAGCCAGGCTCAGCTCTGCAGGCCTGTAATCCCAGCACTTTAGGTGACTAAAGTAGGAGGATCACAAATTCAAGACTAGACTGGTCAACTTAGCAATTCAGGGAGATTCTGTTTCAAATAAACAGTAAAAAAAAAAAAAAAAAAAAATGGAGTCTGGGGACATAGCTTAGAATGAAAACCCAGTATCCGACCTCCAGTACAAAAAATAAATAAATAAAAAGGCCATCACTACCATTTATTTATACCTTCTCCGTAGTCTATGCTGTGCTGAACCTGCTACCAACCCACTTGGGTTTTTATAGATTTGCCTCTTCTAGACATTTCATGTAGAGAAAAATCACAATATGTGGCGCTTTTTTTTTTTTTGAGACAAGAGTTTTGCTCTGTAGTCCAGGCTGTTTCTGAACTCACAATGTAGCATAGCTCAAACTCATGGTCATCTTCCTGCCTCAGCCTCTTCAGTGCTGGGATTACAGGCATACATCACCACACCATTTATTTGGTGCTGGGGAATTGAAGTCAGGGCCTTTAGCTTGCTAGGCAACCACTTTAACCACTGTGGTATTCCTCTGGTCCCTCCCCCTTTTCTAAGTCTGTAGTACAAGCTGGTCCTAAAATCTCTATGTAGCCCAAGCTGGCCTCAAACTAAGCAATCCTCCTTCCTCAGCCTCCTGAGTTCTGGGATGACAGGTACATGCCACCATGCTCAGCTAATTTTTATGTGGTGTGCTGTGGGGCTGAACCAAGCTAGGCAAGCACGCTAACCACTGAGATACATCACTGGCCTGATAGGTGGCTCTTCTCATCTTTTACTTAGCATGATGTTTTTAAAGTCCATCCCTATTGCAGGATCTGGTAGTCTGTTACTTTTTATGGCTGAATAATATTCTATTGTATGAATACATCACATTCTTTATCTGCTCATCGGTTGATGAACATTTGAGTTGCTTCCGAACTTTGGCTTCTGTGAACTCCTTTCCTTTGAATACTTGTGTGGAAGTTCTGCCTAGCTTTTCAGTCCTCCCTGAGAGGTACCTGGTAGTTGAATTGCTGCATCATTCCATAAGCCCAGGCTTAATTTTTTCAGAGGGCCTGCCAAGCTGCTTCCACAGCAGCTGTACCGTGGTGCATTCCCACAGCACAAGGCTCCGGTTACTCCGCCGGGTTACTCCGCCTCCTGCCAACACTTGCTCCTGCTCCTCCCACCCCTTTGATTTTAATTATAGCCGTGCTAGTGGGCGGGAAGTGGTATCTCGTGTGGTTCTGATTTGCATTCCCCCAATGACTAACGAAGCAGAGCATCTTTTCATGTGCTTATTGGCTCATCTTCCTTCTTTTCCTTTTGCATTGATGGGTCTCACGCATGCCAGGCCAGTGCTGTACCACAGACCCATGCTTCCCAGCCCAGGCTTATTTCGGGTTTCATCTACCCCCACTTCTTGTGTTCTTGCACTTAGCTAACGTCCTTCAGAGCACCGGCCAAAATTCTGTTAGGATTGGGTTAATCGTTGACTTCGCTCTGTCGGGTAGTTTCTGGCACACAGCGGGGATGCAACACAGATGTAATGAACAGATCCACCAGGGAAGTGAAGGGCCATGGAAATCAGGCAAATGTGGTTACCACATGGTAAGTGCCAAGAAAATCACGGACCTGGACAGCCGATCCAGAGAGGAGCTGACATGTTGGGGGAGGAGAAAGAGGTAGAAACGGGCTTCACAAGGGACAGAGGTGGTGGTGACATATGCCTGCCGACTTTAGAAAATGTGCTGCCCTTTAACTTAGTAGTTCCAGTCCTTGAAATGTATCCTGAGAAAATAACTAGCAGTGTAAGAAAACACGTTAGAATGACCTTTATTATGGTATCTCCCCACAATATCAGAAAGCTGGAAACAACACACATGCCCTTTGGTAGGTAATGGTTAGCTGAACGCAGTGGCACATGCCCATAGTCTCAGCTACTCAAGAGGCTGAGGCAGGAGGATCGTATTTAGCTGAGGAGTTGAATGCAAGACTTCATCACAAGAAAAAACAAATCAAGGCCTATGATCCCAACACTCTGTGAGGCTGAGGCAGGAGGATTGCAAGTTTGAGCCCAGCAAGAACAATTAAACAAGATTATGTCCCAAAATAAAAATTTATAAGAGTGTATTGGGGATGTGACTCAATGTGCAGGCCCTGGGTTCAATCCCCAGTACTGCAGAAGAAAAAAAAGAAAGAAAAAAGAAAAAAGAAAAAACAAAGGAATGTGAGAGGAAGGGACTGTTTACTTAACTCCACAATGGTACTGCTACATGATGAAATACTATGCTGACATTACAAATCACAATGTTTAGTAAAACAGGTCAGAATTAACTCAAATAACTTTGGATATGAAAGTTCAGAAGTATTGATTAAAAAAAAAAATTGAAGTTGGGCATAGTGGCATATCCCGTTATCCAAGCACCCTGGGAGTTAAGGCAGGGAGGGTCAGAAATGGCAGCCCAGCCTGAGCGACTCAGCAACTTACTGAGACCCTGGCTGAAAATAAGAATCAAAAGGCCTGGTGATGGAGATCAGCGTGTAGGCCATGGGTTCACCTGCAAGCACCGCAAAGAAATCAAAACGAAACAAAAACTGTTTAAGGGATGAGGCCCAAAGTTGTATCCCCTGATGCCTTAAAGCAGATCCTCTGAGAAAGGAGGAAGAGGACACCTAGCCAAATTAGAATTCTAGAATTAGCTTGACAGACACAAGTATCCACCTTTATAATACAGGAGGGGACACTTAAACAGACGTCAAAAGTTGCTACAAGAATTTTCATGGCAGGGCTGGGAGTGTGACTCAGTGTTTTGAGCACTTGCCTAACAACTGCAAGACCCTGGGTTGAATTCCCTAGCACCACGGAACCTGGGCCTGGTGGTGCACACCTGTAATTCCAGCACTTAGGAGGTTGGGGCAGGAAGAATGCCATGTGTTTGTGGTCAGCCTGGGCTACATAATGAGTCCAAGACCAGCTTGGACTACAGAGTCCAGATCCTGTCTCAAAAGCAGGGGTGGGGGTGAAGGTGGGGGAACAGGGATGGAGGAATGGCTCAGTGGTTGAAGCACTTGCCTAGCAAGCACTAAGTCAAGCTCTAAGTGCCCGAGTTTGATTCCCCACACATGGTGGCGTATACCTGTAATTCCAGCACACAGGAGGCTGAGGCAGGAGGATTGCCATGAATCCAAGGCTAGCCTGGGCTCCATAGTGAGTTCAGGAGCATCCTGGGCTACAGAGCAAGACCTTGTTTCAAAAAAAAAAAAAAAAAAAAAAAAAACAAGTCTTAAGGCAATAGTCCTATCGTCTAAATATTTGTGTCCCCCACCCATCAAATTCATATGTTGAAATTCTTTTCTCCCCATAAAAGGCAGGGCCTTCAGTAGGTGATTAAACCAAGAGGATGAAGCCCTTTGAAATGGATTAGTGTCATTATAAAAGAGGCCCCAGGGCTGGGGCGAGGCTTAGCCATCAATGCACTTGTCTACCATAAAACAGGCGCCTTGGGGGCTGGACATAGTTTAGTGGTTAGAGCACTTGCCTAGCGCAAGCAAGGCCCTGGGTTTGATCCCCTAGCGCACCATAAAAATTAGCTGGGCATGGAGGCACAGGCCAACACTTGGGCTATTGTAAAATGTCTTGGTAGATTTCTGCAATAACTCCTCTGCCTTTCATGCCTCTTCTTGCTTCTTACATACATTTTATTTTTAATTAATTAATTAATTTTTCTGGTACTAAGGGATCAAGCCCAGCCCATTTTTAAAATGTTTGATTTTGAGACAGGGTCTCACTAAGTTGCCCAGCCCAATTTGTCTTGCCTCAGCCTCCCAAGGTGCTGGGATTATAGCCTGAGGCTTGGCTCTTACAAATAGTTTGGGTGATCAAATGTCTGTTCACAGTACATGACTACATGTAAACATTTTTGAGATTTTCTGATGAGTCTGGGTGCTCCTTGTAGACCAGGCCTTACCAACACGATGATTTTGCACCTAGGGTACATTTAGTAAGGTCTGAAACATCCTGATGATTGCAACCTGGGGAGGGTGCTTCTTCCAAGATGATGGGCAGGGGCCAAGAGTGGCAACCCAATGTCTCTCAGTACCAAGGACCACCCCTCACCACAGAGAACTGTCTGACCCCAAAGCCAACAGCTCTGTTCTGTGGGGAAGAACGAGCCAGTGGTTGGGCAGCGGTGCACGTGGCAGGGCTGCTGTGCCTTCTTCTCTCTCTGCACAGAAACACAGCAAGATGCAGTGACACAATGTAAGGATTCCCACTCTGTGGCGTTCCACCTGGAAAAGGCAAAACTGGAGACAGCAAACAGACCCATGTTTTCCCTGGCTCAGGAGGAGGCAGGGACAGGGAGGTGAGCAGAGAGCATGCTCAGGGCCGTGACATGACCCCACATGTTACACGGTTCTCAAGAACCATGTTGCATGAGCGCTGATGTGAACTATGGGCTTTGGAGGACTGGGTCAATACAAATGCAAGCTCCCAGATTGTAGCATACAGGGTAGGAGGTGCTGATGGCAGGGGGAGTGGCTAGGAGGGGTGACAGGGCTTTTAGGAACTTCTACACTTCTGGTCATTTTTGCTCAAATCATTCTAAGAAATAAAGGCTCAATATCACTCAAAAAAAACCCAAATAAATAAAATTGTTGGACCCGGTGGGACAGGCCTTTAATTCTAGCACTCTGGCAGGCTAAGGCAGCGGTTTCACAAGTTTGACCCCGGCCTGGGCAATTTAGCAACTCATAAGAGCCTGCCTCAAATAATAAAAAGAAGCTGGGAATGGCAGCTCAGAGCAAAGGCCCTGGGTCCAATCCCCGGTTTCAAAAAAAAAAAAAAAAAAAAAGGTAGCTCATTACCTTAATTAAATAAAAACAGCATTTAAGAAACATGGTGGGCCAGGCATGGTGGTGCATACCAGTAATCTCAGCACTCAGGCGGCTGACACAGGAGGATTGTCTTAAGTTTGAGGCCAGTTGGGTTACAGAGTGATTCAGGACCAGCCTGGACTACACAGGAAGACCTATAGAAGACAGAGAGAGAGAGAGAGAGAGAGAGAGAGAGAGGAAAAGAAAAGGAAGAAAGGAAGGAGGGAGGGAGGGAAGAAAGGAAGGAGGGAGGGAGGGAGGGAGGGAGGGAGGGAAGGAAGGAAGGAAGGAAGGAAGGGAGGGAAGAAGGAAGGGAGGGAGGGAGGCTGGTAGATTTTCCACTGATGTTATTTGAGCAGAGTCTATTAAAAAGTTCACAACCTGTGCTGTCTTGTAGCTCAGCAGTAGAGGTCTTGCCTAGCATGTGCTGAGTCCTGAGTTTGATCCCCAGGATCATAAAAAAAAAATTCACATCTAATACTTAGAAGTAAACCATTATAACTATACCCTTTCTCTCTCTCTCTCTCTCTTTTTTTTTCTAAAAAATTCTGTTGTGACTAAAAGCAGAACCAAGCATCAAGGTCTGAGTAGGCCAGCAGCCACCATATTATGCCATAGAACACTGGTTCTACAGGGTTTCTTTCTTTCTCTTTTTTTTTTTTTTTTTTTTTTTTTTTTTTTTTTTTTTTTTTTTTTTTTTTTTTTTTTTTTTTTTTTTGAGACAGGATCTTACTCTGTAGTCCAGGCAGGACCTGCACTCACTATGTAGCCCAGACTGGCCTTGAACTCACTGCGATCTTCTGCCTCAGCCTCCCAACTGCTGGGATTACAGGTGTGTGCCACTACATCTTTATTTAGTTCTACAGATTATTTATTTATTTATTTATTTATTTATTTAGAGACAGGGTCTTACTCTGTAGCCCATGCTGGTCCTGAACTCACTATGGAGCCTAGGCTGCCTCATGGCAATCCTCCTGTCTCAGCCTCTCAGCCTCCCAGCCTCCTGAGTGCTGGGATTACAGGCGTGCACCACCACGCCCAGCTATATCTGGTGCTTGGGTACTCAGAAATGTTACCACTGCGCCATTCCCCCGGCCCCAGTTCTACATATATTAATAAACCTAATTGAGAGAAAAGGTTTGGTAAACCCAGAGGTTGCTTTGTTTTGGTTTTATGAACACAGCCACCTAGAAGGTCAAGTCCACTGTAAATCCCTACAGGCAACACTTCCCAAATTTCTGTGACCACAGGTTTTTCTTTTGGAGGGGGAGGTGTCTTTGTTACTGTTGTTGGCTTGTTTTTGTTTTGTTTTCTGTACTAGGGGCGGAACTCTGCACTGAGCTACATCCAGCCCTTTTTACTTTTTGACACAAAGACTTCTTAAATTGTCCTAGCTGGGGCCTGAATTTGTCATCCTCCTGCCTCAGGCTCCCAGTGTACTGGGATTAAGGACCTGTGCCCTCACATCCAGCCCATAGGTGCTTTTCCTTTTTTTTCTTCTTCTTCTTGTTGTTTTGTTTTGTTCATGAAACAAGGCCTTGCTCTGTAGTCCCGGCTGGCCTTGAGCTCAAAGCAATCCCCCTGCCTCCCCAACATGAATGGCAGCGTAGAAAGAGAGGCAATGGTCAGAAAAGGGGTGAACCTCTGAAAAAGAGACGGACATCGACGCTGATTCCCTAAACTCCATGGCTCTAATGTGCTACAAAATTCGTATTTACAAAAAAAAAATAGTTAAATCTTCCGTCATGTGAATTTTTGTTACCACAGGTCTCGGCGGCTCAAGGGTCCCTGAGTTTCCCGCTAGCGACGTCGTCCTTTGCTCTCACCGCTGCCACCGCCAGGGCGCCCCGTCCTCCGCACGGCGAGCGCGCGCCCGGCGGAGCCGCTTCCGTGCAGCGCGTCACGTGCGGCGCCGGCCCGCGCATGCGCACGTGCGTCCTGCGCGCTGGCCCGGCCGCCGGGGCGAGGGCCTGCCTGCAGCCGGGAGGTGTTGAAAGTCACTGTCTCCCCGCCGCCGCGTAGGAAACTCAGATCCCCTTAGTGCCCTTGGGTAAATTTAACAAGTGAGCGTGCCCCCGCCCGTCCGCTGCCATCCCGCCCTTGCCGTGCCCCTCGGAGCGGGCGCGCCCGGGCTATTCTGGGTCTCGCCTTCCTGGCTGCCTGCGGAGCAGGTGTTCTCCTGGACCGGCCGAGCTGCCAGGATCCGTGCCGCCTTCCGCTTCGTGCCCAGCGCGCGCGTCTGGGCAGTCTGGTGCTGTCGGAGCTGCAGCCTTGTTTATCGGGCCCGTTCTCACGAAGCCATCTGCCCGACTGATCCGTAATCCTGTTCTTTGTCTTTATAGAGAAGAATCTCCAGTCTTGGTTTTCTTAAGATTTTTTAGAGTGGAACTCAGGAGGCTGAAGCAGGAGGATTGCGGTGTTTTTGAGGCCAGTCTCGGATATACAGCGAGTTAAGGACTAGCCTGAACTACAATGTGAGACCCTGTCTTTAAAAATAAAATTAAACTAAAGTGGAGGGACTGGGGCCATAACACAGCAGTTAAAGCACTTGCCTAGCAAGCACAGGTCCCTAAATTTGACACCTCAGCACCACATAAACCGGGTATGGTAGCACATGCCTATAATTCTAGCAGTCAGGAGGCTGAGGCAGGAGGATTGAGGCCAGCCTGGACTGTGTAGTTCAGGACCAGCCTGAGCTACAGAATCAGAATGAGAGCCTATCTCAAAAAATATAAAATAAAATAAGGTGGAGATCCGAGTGTTATGGTACCAACCTGTAGGCCCAACTATTTAGGAGGCTGAGGCAAGAGAATCCCTTAAATCGAAGAGTTCAAAACCAGCCTGAAAGCTAAGCACAGGCCTGTAATCCAAGCACTTTGGGAGGCTGAGGCAAGAAGATTGCAACTTCAAACCCAGCCTGAGCAGCTTAGAGACTTAAGAGACCCTGACTCAAAATCAAAAATAAAAATGGGGACTGGAGGAAGAGCACAGCAGTTACAGCGCTTGCCTAGCAAGTACAAGGCCCTGAGTTCAATTCCCTAGCACTGCATAAGCTGGGGATGGTGGCCAGTGCCTATAATCTCAGTACTTGGAAGGCTAAGATAGCAGGATTGCTGTGGTGATTTGAGGCCAGCCTGGGCTACAGAGTGAGACCCTGTCTCAAATAAATCCATAAATATAATAAATAAATGGCTAGTGATGTAGTTCTCAAGGCCCTGGGCTCATTTCCCTCCATAAAAGACCATTCTGCTCAACAGAGCAAGGCCTCATCTCTAAATAAATAAGAAGTAAAGTAGAATCTCTGATCAACCCACTTGGAATCATTTTCCCCGGAAGACTGGTCATCTGCAGGACTTGGCTTTCCTGGGCTCAGATGAGCTGCTGCACACCAGGCGCCGCAGTAAGTGCTGATGATAACAAGATGAGGCACCCTGGGACAGGAGGAGTCGACAAGAAACAGGTGGTTTCTGTGGAGCGAGCAGAGCGAGCTCTGTGCACGGAGGCCCCGGCACAGGCAGGGACTGGAGACAGGCAGCCCCTTTATTGGGTGCTTTGAGTGGGTCCCCAGTAGAAGATGTCCCGAGTGGAAACCTAGCATCACGTGCTTTGTTCAGATGGCCAATTACTAATAATGTTCTATTTTCAACTTCTGTATAACACATTTAATTGGGGCATTTATTTACTTTTGTCTCGATTACAATCTTAAGGATTACTGCCAAATGGAAAGCTGCCATCATTGAAGTGCTTGATTTATCTAAAAGTAACAGGAGGGGAGCAGAACCAGGCCTGGACTCTAATCCCAGCTCTCTGGGAGGCTGAGGCAGGAGGATTGACAGTTCCAGTCCAGCCTTTGTCACTTAGTTAGACCTTGTCTCAAAGTCAAAAATAAATATATACTGGGGATATAGCTCAGTGTGGAGGCCCTTGACTCAATCCCCAGTACCAGAAAAAAGTAAAATCAGGGCAGGAGGAATGGCCTAGTGGGTTACAGCGCTTGCCTGGCAAGCACTAAGTACCAGAGTTCAATTCTCCAGCACCACATAAGCCAGGTGTGGTGGCACACGCCTGTAACCCCAGCACTCAGGAGGCTGAGACAGGAGGATGGCTGTGAGTCCAAGGCCAGCCTGGGCTCCATAGTGAGTTCAGGACCAGTCTGGGCTACAGAGTGAGAGCCTGTCTGAAGAGAAAAAGTAAAATAAAATAAGACAAAGTAAAAAAGAGGGGATCAGGCACAGTGACACGGAATGATAGGCCTGGTAAAGTGTCTTTTTTTGAGGCAGGGGCTCACTCTGCAGCTCAGGCTGGTCCTGAACTCACTGTGGATGAAGCCCAGGCTGGCAATGGACTCACAGCAATCCTGCTTCAACCTCCCGAGTGCTGGGATTACAGGTGTGTGCCACCACACCAGTTTATGTGATGCTGGGAAATTAAACTCAGGGCCTTGCACTTGCAAGGCAAGGGCTCTAACTGGTGTGCTATTCCTCCAGCCCCATGGTTGAAATGAAATGTTGAAGGGTCTAGTTTTCATATCACTGGTGACCTGCCCTGCAGGGTCCTACTTCCTCTCTCTCTCTTTTACTTCCCGGCCATTAGGTGAGCAGTTTTGTTCCACCATGTACTTTCCCCAAAATGTGCCATCACAGATCCAAAGCAGGTGGGTAACCGAAACCTGAATAACCAGGAGCCAAGATGAGCCTTTTGTCTCAGGGAGTTGACCACTTCAGGTAGTTACTATAGTCACAGAAAATGTACTAATGTGGTGACTGTATTTGGAAAGGACCCTTTAAGGAGGTCAGGTTAAATGCCAGTCACATAGGTGGGTCTTAACTCAATCTGACAGGTGTCCACATAAGAGGAAATCTGGACACACACACACACACACACACACACACACACACTGAGGAAGAGAGAAGAGGAGCAGAGGTAGAGTCTTGAGTGGAAGACCATGTGAGGACACAGTCATCACCAAGCCAAAGACACAGGCTCTGGACAACCCAACCCTGACACCTCGCGATCTCAGATGCTCGGTCTCCAGGATGGCAGGGAAATAGCTTCCTGTTGGGGATGCTCGCCAGGCCACAGTGTTTTGTTACAGTGCTCCCATCTCAGAGCGCGATGCAACATGTAGCCTGAAGTTTCTCTGGCTGCCATGAGACTTAACTGTGCTCCTGATGTGACTTGGTGAGCTAAACACAGGATTCGTGGAGGAAAAGTCACGGTATTGGAGAAGCAATGGGGACAGTGTCAAAGCACAGGGTCCTGTTCTCACCGCAAGCACAGCCTTTCTACTCATGTAGGGCGCTCAAAGAGGGACTTCACCGGTGGTACTGGCACGGGAGAGCCAGCTTTGTGCACGTCTTTCTGGGTCCTTTCTGATGTCAGGTCAGATTGACACAAATTTTTGATGACCTTTATTAAAATATGAGATGCAGGGGCTGGAGGAATGGCACACGTTCAGAGGCTGTTGACTTGGAGGAGAGGATGGTTACTATTAAGAAAACCAGAGCTCAGTGGTAAGAGCTAGTCTTCGCTCAGGGCTCGCCAGGCACCGCACCTGGTCTAAGTTCATTCCACACATTAATTCACCTAATACTCCCTCAGACCCAGAAGGGCATCATCTCTGGATGATGGAGAAAACACAGATTGATCGTCTTGCCTAAAGTCACACAGCTAGAAAATTGTACACCTAGCTGAGGACGGAGGTGCCCGCCTATAACCTTGGCACCCTGGGAAGCTGAGGCTTGAGGATTTCAAGTAAAGTCTTAGCCTGAGCAATTTGGCAATTTAGTGAAACCCTGCCTGAAAAATCAAAACATTAAAGTGGGCTGAGGAAGTAGCTTAGTGTGAAGTCCCTGGGTTTGATCCCCAGTCCCAAAGGAAAGAAAGAGAAATAGAAGAAAGGAAGAAAGAGAAAGAAAGAAAGGGGCTGGAGGAATGGCTCAGCTGTTAAAGTGCTTACCTAGCAACCGCTAAGCCAAGTGCTAAGTACCTGAGTTTGATTCCCTAGCATCACGTAAGCCAGGCGTGGGGTCATAGACTTGTAATTTTAGCACTTGGGAGGCTGAGGCAGGAGGATTGTCATGAGTCCAGGACCAGCCTGGGCTAGAGAGCGAGACCCTGTCTCAAATAAATAAATAATAAAAGGAAGAGAGAAAAGAAAATAAAGAAAAGAAAATGATTCAACTAGAAGTCAATCCCAGACACCTCAGCTGTATAGACATTTCAAGGCATGTAGCCACTGCTGCAGTGTGTAGAATCCTGGGGTCCACAGATCCGGAAAACCTGCATCTCTGGTTTATCTAGCTACCCTGACACCCATTGTTTATGCATAGTATCCTATTTAAAATAGGAAAGGAGCTAAGGGCACAGCTCAGGGGTTAAAGCCCTTAACTAGTCCTGGCTTTAATTCCCCAGCACCACATAAACTGGGTGTGGAGGACCACACCTGTAAACCCAGTACTCAGGAGGCTGAAGCAGGGGGATTGCTATGAGTTTGAGGCCAGGCTGGGCTACATAGTGAGTTTCTCACAGAGAGAAAGACCCTGAGAAAAATAAAACAGGAAAGCTGGTTGAGGTGGCACATGCCAGCCCTCTGAGGGCTGGGGTTACAGGTGTATACCACCCCACTCAGCTTGTGTGGTGTGAGGGAATTTGATCCCAGGGCCTTAGGTTTAAGTGGGCAAGTGCTCTAATTGTTGAGCTATGCCTCCAGCCCCAGAAGAGAAACTTCTCATGTAACTCCCAGTGTGGGATGAGTTAGGGAAGATGAGGAAGGTTCAATCCAAAGCGTGCCATAAGCTTCTTGCCATAGCTCTCAGCCGGGACCTCAGGCAAGCCGACAGAAGTATGAATAACAGTCACCATGAAGACTAATATTATTAGATTCACAGTATGTCACAAACCATAAATACACACACACACAGGTTATCTTCTACCTCAGGCTGGGATATTCTACTTACTCTCATAGTAATCAAATACCAATTGATTGACTGCCATGCTTTTCCCCATTGAACTAGGAAAAAGAGGTGTTGACCCCTTTCCCTTAGAAAAGGCATGAAAGTAGGGCTGAGCCCATCGTTTAGTGGTTAGATCACTAGCCTCACATGTACAAGGCCCTGGGTTTGATCCCTTAGCACTACTTAAAAATTAGCTGAGCATAGTGGTGCCTGCCTACAATCCCAGCGCTAGGGAGGCTGAAACAGGAGGATTGCTGTGAGTTCAAAGCCAGCCTGGACTATATATATATATATATATATATATGTATGTATGTATACATACATACATAAATATATCGATAGATGCTGACATAATTGTGAGACGTTGACAAAGTAGATATAGCAAAGTCAATTTGTAGCCAGGCCCAGTGGCACAGCACTTTGGAAACCCGAGGCAGGAGGATCACAAGTTCAAGCCCCGACTGGACTGGGCAATTTAGCAACTTAGCAAGTCTCTACCTCAAATAAATGCTAAAAAGGACCTGGTGATTGCTCCGAGTGAAGGCCCTTTATTCTATGCTTACTGCCACAAAAGGTGTGCATGTGGCGGGAGGGGTGACTTGTAAACTATAAGCTAAACTAAGTTGTGAACTACTTCTTTCAAGGTGCAGGGAGGGTGCTTTATTTATGGATGGGATCCGAGGACAGAGAGGTAACAGATTCTGTGAATCAGGAGGGGCCCTGAACTGGCTGTGTTTGTATTTACTTGCCAAACATTGACAGGATACTTAATAGGAGCCTGGTACTGCCATAAGCTTTTTGCAGGTATTTATGTAATGCTCATAAAAACTCTCTGAGACTTCCTCTCATTTTACAGATGAGGAAACAGGCACAGAGAGACTAGGAAACATGCCTAAGTTCACAAAGCTGGTGAATAAAGAGCAAAGATTTCCTCTGGCAGCAATCCTGGTTTTGTTTTCGGTTTTTGCCATGCTGGGGATGGGACCCTAGGCAAGATGGCTGTATCACTGAGCTAGGCCCCAGCTCAAAGCAGCACGTTTTAAAAATTGTGTATAGGGCTGGGGGAACGGCTCAGCAGTTAAAGCACTTGCCTAGTAAGCGCTAAGTCAGGAGCTAATTAACCGAGTTCGATTCCCCAGCACCACATAAGCCGGGCATGGTGGTGGATGCCTGTAATCCCAGCACTCAGTAGGCTGAGGCAGAAGGATTGAGATGAGCCCAAGGCCAGCCTGGGCTCCATAGTGAGTTCAGGACCAGCCTTGACTACAGTGTGAGACCCTGTCAAAAATTAATAAATAAATTGTGTATAAATGTATTACAAAATTTACCACTTATACAGAGTCCGACTCCATAGTCCAGGATGGTTCTGAACTCACTATGGAGTCCAGGCTGGCTCTGAGCTCAGGGCAAATCTTCCTGCTTCAGCCTTCCTAGAGCTGGGCTTACATTCCCTGTTTATGTGGCGCTAGGGAATGGTGCCCAAGGTCTCATCTGCAGTCGGCAAGTTCTCTACCCATTGCGTTGTTCCTGCAGGCTTACTTATTTTTGAGACAGGGCCTCACTGTTGTTGGAGAGGTGTAACACTCCAGGTGGGAGGGCTAAGCCTGCCCGAGGAAGGGGCACTGTAGTTTAAACTGATCCTGAGCTCACAGCCCGGGCTGGTCTTGATTTCACAGCAATCCTCTTGCCGCCTCTTAAACAAGAATGTACTACGTGGTTTCTGCTTTCACTTTCACCAAATGTTCAGATCAGTAGTTCAGTGGCAGTGTTTTTTATTTTTTATTTTTTTTTGCCCAGTAGTCTAGACTGGTCCTGAATTCGTGGCACCTCTCCTGCCTCAGCCTCCCAAATGCTGATGTTACCATGCCCAGCTATTATGTGGTGGTAGGGGGTCAAACCCAGAGCCTCGGGCTTCCTAGACAAGTACTCTAATCACCGAGCTACACTCTCAGACCCATCTTGTCTAAACCATCATTGTCCATCTCCACTACCAAATGCTGGAATCACAGGCGTGGAACAACCATGACTTTATGTGGTGCTAGGGAATTGCACCCAGGGCCTTGCACGTCCTAGGCAAGAGGTTTAGCCGCTCTGCCATTCCTCCAGCCCCTCTGCAACTTTTTCCATCTCGTCGCATTTAAGAATAACCTCCATTCCCTGCATGCAACGCTTTTTTCCCCTGACATTCCTCCATCTATCAGTCTGGCGGGTAGCTGCACTCAGAAATGCGTGCCTCGCCCGGGCAAGGAATTTAGTGGAGAAAAACTGCAGAATGCTGTATCCAGTGAACCCCCTTCTGACAGAGGTTGTTTTTCGGTTGAGATTGTTTTTCACGTTCCAGGGACCAAGTGGTTACTATGTTTCATTTTCCTGAAGTTGGCAAAGCAGCTGCGCTGGGGCTGCCTTGAGGACGCCCCTGCATTTCTGCTTGGCTCTGTGTGTGTGCAGGGAGCCCTCCGACCCATACCTCTGAACCCCCCAACAACCGCCTCGGTCCTGAGCTCACTGTGTAGCCCCTGGGTGGCCTAGGGTTTAGGGCAATCCTCCCGCCTCAGCTTCCCAAGTGCTGGGATTATGGGTGTGCGCCACCACGCCCTGCCTATGTGGCGCTGGGAATGGGACTCAGGGCCTAACCACGTTGCTATTCCTCCAGCCCCTCTGCTTTATTCCTAACAGGGCCAGACGCAGGGACCTGGGAACTACTCCAGCATTATACACGTCCGACAGAGCTGAGGAATCCCAGAGGAGCCTGAGATAAGACTCCAGAGGTAGCAGGCCGCTTCCCTGGGGGCCTGGTCAGGGGTTGGGCTCAGAGCTGCTTACAGCCTGAGCTTCAGGCAGGGGTTTAAAAGATCAATCACTCTAGAGCCGTGATTCATTTCTCCTTTTTTTTTTTTTTTTTTTGACTGAATCTCACTAATCCCTAAATTGCCCAGGCTGGGCTAGAATTTGTAGTCCTCCTGCCTCAGCCTTCCACAGTGCTAGAATTACAGGTCTGTACCCCTTGGCCCAGTCTTCAAGATAGATTTTAAAAGGTAAGTACTAGTCATCTTTCTACTGAGAATGGTTCGAGGGGCTGGAGGTGTAGCGCACTGTAAAAGCTCCTCGCCTAGCAAGCACAGGGCCCTAGATCGATTCCCAACCACCACGTAAATTTTGTCACATGCGCGTAATCCCAGGCCTCGGGAGGCTGAGCCAGGAAGTCTGCTGTGAGTTTGAAGCTGGCATAAACTCTGTAGTGAGTTCAGGACCAGCCTGGACGACAGAGCAAGACCCTGTCTCAAAACAAAAAAACAACAAAAAAAAAGAGTGTTAAGAAAGAGCTGCCAGTGGGTCTGGTGGCACCAGTCATCAACACCCTGAGGCAGGAGAATTAAAAGCATTTTTTAAAAGGGGGGTGGGGGTGGAGTGGGACAGGACCAACCTACTTGGGACTCCCTTCCAGATAGTGGATATTTATATATTTTGTTTCTAAATAAAAGCCTGTTGTTTTAAATAAAATAAAAAATAAACCAACCTTTTTTTTCTTTCTTTCTTTTTTGTTTCGAGGCAGAGTCTCTCTCTCTGTAGCCCAGGCTGGTCCTGAACTCACTATGGAGCCCAGGCTGGCCTATGGACTCAAGGCAATCCTCCTTGCCTCAGACTCCTGAGTGCTGGGATTATAGACATGTGCCACCACTCCCAGTTTATGTGATGCTGGGGAATTGAATTCAGGAGGTACTTAGCACTTCCTTGGCAAGCACTTTGACCACTGAGCCATTCTTCCAGCCCCACCAATCTGTGTTTATATCTGAAGTTCCTGTTCTGAGAGTTCACATTTCTTCAGATTAAGGGTCTACCGAGGCAGTGAAGACCTAACAAAAGGAAAAAAAAAAGAAACTCTAGGAATTAATCCAATTTTGCAACCTCTCCCATGACAGGAAGAAATGCCACCCATGTATGTCTGAGAGAGGGAAAGAAGCCTGAAACCTCACAGGCTCCCTTGCTCACCGTGTTGAGTCCTGCCTTCCCTGAGGGCAGGGTGGTTAAGTCCCTGCATTCCTCCTGGCCAGGCATAGGTTAAGATTCTGTTTACAAAGTGCTTAATTAGCTGTCTAGGAGATAGGATCCATCATCATTTGAGAGAGTACTTCTCTTACGTTTGTGTGTAGTAGGAGGACTGGGGCAGAGTGTTCATGCATATTTAAGAGATAAAGGCCACATTGGGAGTTCAGTTCCCGGAGGGGGACCCGGGGACAGTTAGTTGCCTCCAAAGTGCCAGTCCGTACTCTGCCCTCCCACCTGGCTGTCTGCAGCACTCAGTGGCATCCTGCCCCAGTGCCTCAGATCTCAGGGCAGCAGGAGGCAAGGGGGCATGGCCGAGCCAATCAGTTCCTTTCCAGAAAGAAAAAAAAAAAAAAAACAGTCCCATTAGTCAGGCAGTGAGTGATGTTATCTTCCTATATTAAAACACCACACTCTTTATTGAACCCTATCAGTTGTAATTTTTTTTTTTTTTATCTCCAGCAGTAGCATGACTAAGGAACCTGGCTATCTTTTATTTTTCTTTAGCTGGAGCAATGAGTGGCTTTGAACCCTGTGCGGAAGATAAGCATTCAACAGCCAGAAACTATGGACTGATAGGAACGGGATGAATCTCTGAGAAGGGGGCGGGAAGGCATAGGGATAGAAGGAAGGAAAAAGAGGCCAGGTTGGTGTAGATGGTCATTGAGTCCCCAAACCATAGGATTATGATGTGTTATAGAAGTTGGGATTCATGTATATATTTTTTAAAAGAAGAATCAAGAATTACTGATAGCTGGGCATGGTAGTATGAACCTGTGATCCCAGCACACTGGGAGTCTGGGGCAGGAAGATCACAAATTCCAGCCCAGCCTGAGTAACTTAGTGTCTTAGTGAGATTCTGTCTCAAGGTCATCCTCATCACCAAAGTAATTTTTAAAAGCTGGGGATATAGCTCAGTGAAAAGGCCCTGCGTTCACTCCTCAGTACTGTAAGAAATAACAAGACACCAGAACTTTTCGGGACCATTTGTTTATAGACACTTGAGGATGAGGTGGGGACAGTCTGGCCCATGGACCACTATGTGCTCCAGCACAACCAAGGCTTTGTCATATGAGGGTGAGTTAATTAAATGTTCCGCTGAATATAACAGTCTAATTTTAAGTTGATAATTTCGTATGGCTTGCAAATGATTTTTGTTGTTGTTGTTCTGTTCGTTCTGTGTTACTGAGAACTGAGCCTGGGACCTTTACTCTGAGCACAATCCTATTTTTTTAACTTTTGATTAAAAAAATTATTTACATGTCATAACTCATTCCCACCCTCTTAACCCCCTGCCCATGTTGTCTTCCCTCCCCACAGTCTTACTTTCTTCCATCTTTTTTTGTTGTTTTATTTTTTTTTGCAAATTTACACATCACATCCTTTTCTCCTTTTACCTTTCTTCTACTTTTTTATGACTTTCTTTTCTTTTCTTTTCTTTTTATTTTTTTGAGACAGAGTCTCACTCTGTGGTCCAGGCTGGTCCTAAACTCACTTTGGAGCCCAGGCTGGCCTTGGACTCAAGGCAATCCTCCTGTCTCAGCCTCCCGACTGCTGGGATTACAGGTGTGCACCACCACGCCCAGTTTACGTGGTGCTGGGGAATTGAACTAGGGTACTTAGTACTTGTTAGGCAAGAGCTTTCACTTCTGAGCCATTCCTCCAGCCCCATGACTTGACTTTCTTATATTAGAGAAACCATACAATATTTAACTTTCCATGTCTGATTCATTTTGCTAAGCATAATGGTCTCAAAGTATATCCATTGTCCTATAAATGACCCAAATTTGCCTTTCTTTACGGCAGAGTAGTAGTATTCTATTGTGGTTTGGATCTGGAATGTCCCCCAAAAGTCTCATGTATTTGGATGTTAAGGATGGTCTATGGAACCACGTGCTGTTGGGAGACTGGGGCCTGGTCTGGAGGGTTGGATTACAGGTGTCTGGTGGGGGCTTACCACACCTTCCATACCTGGAAGGAGTGGAGCACTGAGGCTAGAACAGGGATGGATTCCTGGGATGGACCTGGAAGATATATAAGCTGTTTCCTGCCTTCTGTATGAGAGTAGACTTGACTTGACCTTGGTCTGGCTTCCAAGGATGTTTGTGATGTCGTGAGGAGCTGCCTCCACCTCTGTCTCTGCCATGTCCTTCCACTGTTGCCAGCTGCCCCTGAGTGGACTGTGACCTTCTGAAAGTGTGAGCTAAAATAAACTTTTCCTCTCCTGGTTTGTAGATGTTGAGTCAAAGCAATGAAAAAGCTACTAAGACATACTTCAGTTTGTAAATATACCACATCTGTGGGGGGACATACTGTGTTCTTTCAAGATTTGGCTATTATAAACCATGTGGCTGTAAACATGGGTGTGCATGTATCAGTTGTGTATGACGACTTTAACTCTTGGGAAAATCCCCACAAGAGTATAGCTGGGTCAAATGGGATATCTGTTTTCATTTGCTTTGGATTTTGAGACAAGGTCTCACTAAGCAGGTTGTCCAGGCAGGGCTGACACTTGCTCTCTTCTTGCTCTGAGGCTTTCTATATTCTAGGCCAGCGCTCTTACCACTGTGCTATTCCTCCAGTCCCACAACTGGCTGCCCCTGTGAATGTCTGCGTGTGGGCAAGCATGTGTGCACATCTGCGCCAAGGCCCTGCAGACGGTCGCTTGGCCACTGGCCAGGAAGGTTGCCCTCCCCCAGCTGTGCAGCTGTCTCATAGCATCCCCGTGTGGACCGGCTTCCCCTTCAAGCTGCAAACCCAGGGTCATAGACCGCGTTGCTCCAGCCCGTTTTCCTTGCACACTGTACAGTACTTGGCAAATAGCAGATGTGTATAATATTGATCAGCAGATCAGTGGCTAGATTGGGAGATGAATATATAGATAAGTGTGCTGTTCCCCAGTTACCTGTATGTCCTATATCCAACACCTTTTTATTCCTATTCCCAGGACCAAATTCCTTTTTCTTTTTTCTCTCTTTATTTCTTTCTTTCCTTCTTTTTTAATTTTTATTTATTTATTTTGGTACTAGGATTGAACTCCATATCTTTGCATTGAGCTATGTCCTCTGCTCATCTTTTAAAATTTTTGATTGTGAGACAAAGTCCCACTAAATTACCAAGTTGTCCAAGCTGGACTCAAACTTGCAGTTCTCCTGGCTCAGCCTCCCAGAGCACTGATATTATAAGCATGTGCCAACATGTCTAACTTGCCTAAACTGGATTTATTTTTTTTTTCTTTCTTTCTTTCCTTCTTTCTTTTCTTTTCTTTTCTTTCAGACAGAATCTCACTGTAGTCTAGGTTAGTCCTGAATTTACTACATAGCCCAGGCTGGTCTCAAACTCATGGCAATCCTCCTGCCTCAGCCTCCCGAGTGCTAGGATTATAGGCATGCGCCACCATGCCGAGCTTCCAGATTCTTTTTTTCTTTGGGGATTAAACCCAGGGTCTTGCACTGTACTATAATATATCTCCAGCCTTTTCTCTTTTTCTGCCTCCTGAGATCATACGCATGTACCTCCAAACCCAGTTCCCTGATTTTTTTTTTTTTGAGAGAGAGAGAGACAGAGAGGCTCTTGCTGTGTAGATCAAGTTGGTCCTGAACTCGCTAGTAGCCTAGGCTGACCTCACACCAGACACATATTGTGTGGGGATTTGAACCTATGTAGGGTCTTGAGCTTGCTGGGCAGGCACTTTAGCTGATGGCTTATTCCTCCAGCTTCATTCCCCCCACACACTTTTTTTTGAGATAGGGTATCGTTCTATAATCCAGGATGTTCCTGAAACTCACAGCTATTTTCCTGCCTTCGCCTCCTGATTGCTGGGATTATAGGCGTGCACCACCATGCCCAGCTATGTGGTGCTGGGGAATTGAACCCAGGGCCATGAGCTTGCTAGGGAAGTACTTTAACCACTGAGCTAGTCCTTTAGCCTAGGTAACTTTCATATCGTGGTAGGGGGTTGATATTTGGTCCCTGTGCATACTTGGCAAATGCTTTAACCACTGGGCTGCACCCTAGTCCTCCAGCCCTTTTAAAAATACTTTTTCTTTTTTCATGAGACAGGGTCTCGTTCTGTAGTCCAGACTGGTTCTGAAATGACTATGTAACCCAGGCTGGACTTGAACACAAAGCATTCCTCCTGCCTCTGCCTCCTGTGCGCTGAGATTACAGGTGTGCGCCACCATGCCTGGTTTATGTGCTGCTGGGGAATGGAACCCAGGCCTTGCGCTCACTAAGTGAGTGCTCTAATCGCTTATCTACCCTGCAAACCCCTTTTACATTTTTATATTGAGACAATGTCTTGCTACAATCACTAAGTTGTCCAGACTGAGCTGAATTTGAGATTGCCTGCTTCATCCTTCCAGAGTGCAGGGATTACAGATATGTGCCACCACACATGGCTCTTGAGGACAACTTACCATTTGCTCTGTCCCTTGAGTCATATCAAGATAATATAGACCTCGCTTTGTATGCATGGCTTTTTTTTCTCTTTTTTCCCACTATTTTTATTAATATACAAATGTAATACGTAGTATTTACAATGAATTTGAGTGTTTCGTACATGTATGTATCACATCGACTTTACAATCCCTTCCCATCTTTTACCCTCCCACACCCTCCCTGTCCCATCCCCCGGCTCCGGCTATCACTTCATATGGTTCCAGAGAATGCCTGTGTTCTGGGTTTTCCAAGTCCAAGAAACCATACAGTGTTTAACATATTAATCTTCTGCGCCTAAGTCATTTCACTCAAGTCACCACTCTACCCCAGCTTCCTATTCCTCTAATGGGTCCGCAGTAGTCAAATCTTGATATCTCCTTTCTGAAGTATACATGGATTTTATAAAAGCCTGGGACTTGGGGTGTAACTCCGCGGTTAGGGTTAGAGCGCTGGTCTAGCAAGCACAAGGCCCTGGATTTATTCCCAGAACCACATAAATCAGGCTTGGTAGTGCACAGCTGTAATCTCAACTGTTTGTAGGCTAAAGCAGAAGGACTGATGGGAGTTTGAGGCCAGCCTTAATTAAAATAAATAAAATAAAACAGACTGTAACAGTGCTTCCCCAAAGAATTTTATGTGTAATGGAAATATTCTATTGTATATATATATTTTTTCTGAGACAGGGCTTTCTCGCTCTTTTGACTAGGCTGCTCCTAAACTTACTGTGTAGCCCAGGCTGGTCTTGGACTCACAGCAATCCTCCTGCCTCAACTTCCTGAGCACTGCGATTACAGGCACGTGCCACACACCCAGTTTATGTGGTGCTCGGAATCAAACCCAGGACTTATGCTTGCTAGGCAAGTGCTTTAACCCCTAGCCTGTGAAGCTGTTTCTTGAATCAATTAATAAATGAATGAACAAATAAGCAAGTTTGGGTAGATAAAATTTATTATCAGAACTTTTACTTGAATTGGGAGGTTTTTTTTTTAATGTATTTATTTTCCGTCACCCTGAGGGCTTGCTTTTTTTTAATGTATTTATTTTCCGTCACCCTGAGGGCTTGCACCGGGAAACCCTGGCCTCACACTGGTAGGCACACTGCCACACTGAGCTACATGACTCGTCCTGAGATTCTTTCTTAAAATCAAAACTATCCAGTGTGTGTCTGGATTATGGCGCTGTTCATAGTTTACTGTTTGTCTGTTTTTTCTTTGATGTAGGAATGGAACCAAAGGCCTTTGAGTTACATCCCAGCCCAGTTTTTGGTTTTGATTTTGATGCAGAGTCTTACTAAGTCGTTAAGTCACCCGGGCTGGGCTTGAACTTGTGATACTCCTGCCTTAGCCTCCCAAAGTGCTGGGATTACAGGCCTGCACCACACGGGCCAGGCCTGGCACTTCACAGGGTTCTAAGGGCTGTTTGTCATTACTGAGCATCCCTCTTGTTCCCCAAGGCAGTGCTGGACCCCTGGTGAGGGCTACCGGCTGACACTTTGCCCAGGTACGGCAAAGTCCAGTTTATCTTGCTCTTGCAGGAAAGGAACTCAGACCAGTTCCAAGAGACGTGTTTCTGGGGTAGGCGGGAGATATGAGCGTATGAAGGCATGATCAGTTCAGTCTTGTTCTGGGCTGTCTGTCTCAGGATGGCCCCAGGTTTCTTCAGTTTTTCCTCTCAGGTCCTGTGATACACATGCCTGTAATTGTGTTGATTTTACAAACTCCTCTTCCCACCTAAATACACAGAGGTTCCACTTCATACTTCTCCAGTCCCAGGAATTTAACCCCCAGGGCTTTAGCACCCCCATATCCCCAGCTCTTCTATTTTGAGACAGGGTCTTGCTGTGTGACTAATTGGTGAGGCCGGCTCAAACTTGTGATCATCTTGCCTCAGCCTCCCTGAGCTCTGGGATCATAGGCCTGCACCAATATATCTGGAAGGCTCCAAGACTATTTTTTTTTTTTTTTGAACTGGGGATCAAGAAGCCCAGGGCATTCAATAAATAAATAAATACCCTTCACTCATTTGCTACTTCTCAGTGAAGATTCCCTCTTAAATCCAATTAAGAGTTGACAAATGTACTAGTGTTTTATTTTCCTCTATGGATCAAAGAGGATCGCTGAGGATCAAACCCAGGGCCTCATGCATGCTAGGCAAATGCTCTTTCACTGAGCCACAGCCCCAACCTACTTATACTTTTCTTACAAAATCAAATTGTTTTAGTTGCGCTTGGTGGCACAAGCCTGTAATCCCATCACTCTGGGAGGCTGAAGCAGTAGGATCACAAATTCCAAGCCCAGTTTTACCAATTTAGCATTTTTTTTTTTTTTGGAGGCAGTCTCGCTTGGTACTCCATGGACTTGAACTCAGAGCTGTCCTCCTGCCTCAGCATCCCATGTGCTGGGATTATAGGTGTGTCCACCACACTCAGACCCTAAAAGGTTTTGAATGAGTAAAACTTGTGCTTGTTCCACTTTTCACTTTTTTTCTTTCTTTTTCTTTCTTTCTTCCTTTTTTTTTTTTTTTGTGATGCAGGTCTCGCTCTGCAGTCCAGGCTGATCCTGAACTCACTCTGGAGCCTAGGCTAACCTGGAACTCACTGGCAATCCTCTTGAGTGCTGGGATTACAGACATGTACCACCATGCCCAGCAACTTTTTTTTTTTTTTTAAGTGCAGCCCAGTTTATCAAGTTGCAAAGGTGCAGTTCATTCGGGAATCCATATGCTTCCTCACAGTTCTGAACTTAAGTTTCCTGTTCCCTCCATGACTGGTGGCCTGTGGACATTTTCTGTTTATTTACTTTTGTCTTCTTTTTTCTTTTTAACTTTTAATTTTGAGACGCGGTAATTGCTAAGTAGCTAAATTGCCGAGGTTGGCCTTGAATTTGGAATTCTCCTGCTCTGCCTGCAGAGTGCTAGGATTATAAACCTGCGGGACTGAGGTAGGTGGTCTTCTGCTTTAGATGTTATTCTTTTTTCTTTTTTTTCCTTTGAGACAGGGTCTCGATTCATAGTCCAGGCTAACTCAGTATATAGCCCAAAATGACCTTAAACTCATGGCAGTCCTCCTGCCTCAGCCTCCCAAGTGCTGGAATTACAAGCATGCACCACTATGCCCATTTTATGTGGTGCTGGGGAATTGAACTCAGGACCTAGGCTTGATAGGTAAATGCTCTGACCGCTGTCCTATTCCTCCAGGCCCCTCCATATGACTTAGTATTAACAACTGATTTTTCTCAGCTTCCTTAAACTATTAAGCATAATTAGTAAACACCAATATTTAATTGGGCTCATTCTCTGCGCCAGGTCTTGTGCTCAGAGTTCCTCATCATGACCCTGACCCTGCTGAACTTTCTAAAAGGCCTCAGGCAGTACCTTTTTTTAATATATGAGTAAGCTCAGGCCTAGAGGGGTAAAGAGCTTGCGCAAGATCATACAGCAACTGCCTGGTGTTGCTGGTACTGACTTTACAGCTTGGACTTTTATTCAATATGTGGTACATTCTCCTTCCCAACTGAAATTTCTTATTGTCTGTGAGAAATGTATTTACTTGTTTATTTAATTATTTTTGTGCTGGGGATTGAGCTCGGGGCCTTCAAACTGAGCTATATCCCTAGTCCCTTTTCACATTTAATTTTGAGACAAGGTCTTGCTAAGCCATTAAGTTGCCCAGGCCAAGCTCAAACTTGGTATTCTTCGGCCTTACAGAGTGCCAGGATTATAGATCTATACCACCAGGGCTGGTAAAGTGTCTTTTTTTTTTTTTTGAGACAGGGTCTTGCTCTGTAGCCCAGGCTGGTCTTGAACTCACTGTGGAGCCCAGGTTGGCCTTGGACTCATGGCAATCCTCCTTCCTCACTTCCTTGAGTGCTGGGATTCTAGGTGTGTGCCACAACACCAAGCTTACATGGTGCTGGGGAATCGAACTTGGGTACTTAGTGCTTGACTTAGTGCTTGGTAGGCAAGTGCTGAGCCATTCCTCCACTCCCTGAAGTGTCTGTTTTTGTTTTGCTTTTATTTTATTTTATTTTATTTTGAGGCACAGTCTCTGTCATTAGGCTGGACCTAAACTCACTGTGGAGCCCAGGCTAGACTCAAATTCACAGCAATCCTCCCACCTCAGCCTCCCAAGTACTGAGGTTACTGGCAAAATGTTTATTTTTAGATGAGATTGGGCACATTCAGGTGTTATGGCCATAGACCATTTATTTATTAATTTATTTTCAGACAGGGTCTCCTCTAGTCCAGACTGGTTCTGAGCTCACTGTGTAGCCGAGACTGGCCTTGAACTCACAGCAATCCTGCTGCCTCAGCCTCCTGAGTGCTAGGATTACAGGTGTGTACCACCACACGCAGTTTATGTGGTGCTGGGGAATCGAACTTGGGTACTTTGCGCCTGCTAGGTAAGAACTCTAATCGCTAAGCCATTCCTCCAGCCCAGAGTGTTTATTTTTAATACATAACAATTTAGAGGCCTTTAAACTTCTTATATCTTTTATAAAATACACTGGGAAAATGTTTATCACCATATTTCATTCTTCTTTTAATTCTTTCATTAATTTTGATTGGGCTTGATTATATTAACAAACAAAAAGAATTAAATAGAATAGTGTTTTGAGTCTATTCAATCTAGCATTCTTATCGGCTCATACCACTCCTCTGCTAGTAGCCTCTGTGCCTTCCCTCTGTGTCTGAAAGCCAGGCATGGTAGCCCAGATCTGTAATCCCAGACCGTGGGGAGGCTGAGACAGGAGGATGTGTGGTCAAGCCTAGCCTTGGCAATTTAGTGACTCAGGGAGAACTTTCATCAAAATAAAAATAAACCCAATATCTCAGCACTTGGGAGGCTAAGACTGGAGGATTGCGGGGAGTTTGCAGCCAGCAGGGTCTACCCAGTGAGTTCAGGACCAGCCTTATCTACAAAAACAGATAAAGAGATCTTGTCTCAAAAAAGGGCTAAGTTGCCTAACTTGGGATTAAGGAAAAAAAAAATAGAGAAACAAAAGAAAATAAGAAGGTAATAAAATAAAATGAAATAAAAAAGGGCTTGGGACAGATGTAGCCCTGTGAAAAGGCTCCAGGTTCAGTCCCAGTACCACAAAATAAAAACAAAACAAAAACCAAGCTAAACCAAAGCAACCAACCAACTAAACAAACTAGTAAAAAATGGTGTTTGTGTCCATTTGAGCACCTACAAGCAAATAGGGCGGAGGGTGTAAAGCCCAGTAGTACAGTGCTTGCCTGGCACACCCTAGGTCCATTCCACAGCACTTCCAAAGAGAAAAATATGTCTCTTACCACCTCGGCAGTTTATAAACACAGGCGTTCATTTCCCACAGTTCTGGCGCTGGGAAGTCTCAGGTCAAGGCGCCAGCACATTCAGGGGCTAGGGCCCACTTCCTCCTTCTACAAGGCATGTTCTTGCTGTGTCTCACAGTGTAGACAGAGTAAACTGGTATTCCTAGCACTCCGGAAGGCTGAGGCAGGAGGATCAAGGATCTCAAGTTTGAGCCCAGTCTTAAAATCTTGTCTCCGAGTCTAAGATAAAGAAATGGGCTGGGGATGTACCTCAATGCACAGCCTCGGGCTTGATCTTTAGCACCTCACAAAAAATCCCAGCACTTGGAGGCTGAGGTGGGAGGATTGCTCTGAGTTTGAGGCCAACCTGGGCTCCATAGTGAGATCAGGACCAACCTGAACTATTAGAGTGAGATCTTGTCTCAAAAAATAAACGAATAGGGGCTGAAGGAATGGCTCAGCAGTTACAGTGCTTGCTACGTCAAGCGCTAAGTACCTGAGTTCGATTCCCCAGCACCACATAAACTGCGCATGGTGGCGCAAGCCTGTTAATCCCAGCACTTGGGAGGCTGAGGCAGGATTGCCATGTGTTCAAGGCCAGCCTGGGCTACATAGTGAGCTCAAGACCAGCCTGGACTGTAGAGCAAGACTTTGTCTCAAATAAATAAATAAAATTTAGGTGTATAAAATTTCTCAGTTTAATTTTGTTCCAGTTAAATGGAAATTGTTTTATCACTAATATTTAAAAATATAAATATTAAACTCTAATTCACTGAAGGATTGTCTAGTTGAATATGTTAGCCCCCTACAGTTCTTTTTTCTTTTGGTTTTTATTCTTTTGAGACAGGGTCTCACTCTGTAATCCAGGCTCATTCTGAACTATGTAGTCCAGACTGGCCTTGGACTCACTGCAATCCTCTTGCCTCCTCCTGCCTTGGTCTTCCAAGTGCTGGGAATTCAGGCGTGTGCCACAGTGCCCAGTTGATGTGTTAGGGAATCGGACCCAGGCCTTGTGCTCTTCCAAGTGCTGTAAGTGGTGACCTCCCCCTCTAGCCCCTAGGCAAGGGCTTCACCTGTTCAACTATCCCCTCCAGCCTAGCTTTTCCTACTTTTTATTTTTATTTTCTGAGACAGGTCTCACTATGTAGTCCAGGCTGGCCTGTAACTCACAGCAATCCTCCTGCTTTAGCCTCCTGAGTACTGGGTTATAGGTATGTGCTACCACGCCTGGTTTAAGTAGTGCTGGGGCATCAAACCCAGCACCTTGGGCTTGCTAAGCCAACTCTTCAACCACTGAACTCTTCCCTCCTTCCTGTTTTTGAGCAAGCAAAAAGAAGAGTTAAAATTCCAGTTCGTAGCTTATTCCTAAGCTTCAAAGACTTCTCAACCAAAGGTTAAAATGAGTTTAGGGCACTATTTTGGGGGTACTCTCACCGTACCTGTGATGAAATTAAGGACTACCAGTATTGTACACACTTCAATAATTTGAACTCAGGGGGGCTGGAGGAATAGCTCAGTGGTTAAAGCATTTGCCTAGCAAAGGGCAAGGCCCGAGTTTGATTCTCTACCGCCACATAAGCTGGACATGGTGGTGCACGCCTACAATCCTAGCACTTGGAAGGCTGAAGAGGAGGCTTGCCCTGAGTTCAGGGCCAGCCTGGGCTACACAGTGAATTCAGGACCAGCCTGGACTACCTGGTGAGACCCTGTCTCAAAAAATAACTCAAGGCATGTTAATATTTTATCATTATACATGACCACTGGGTAGAGCCAATGGCCAATGCTTCTTTTTTACTTATTTTTTTCTGTACTGGAGATGCAATCCAGGGCCTTTGAACTGAACTACATCTCCAGACCTTTTTTTTAATTAATATTTTGGGACACAGTCTGACTAAGTGGCCCAAGCTATGCTCAAGCTTGTGATTCTCTGGCTTCAGCCTCCCAGAATGCTGAGATATATGATGCTGTTTAAAAACTATCAAAACAAACCTTTCTCTATTTTGCATTTAAATATCACATCTTGACCATTTTTCCTTTCCTTTCTCATTCCATCATCTCCCTCCCCTACATCTCCTTTCTATCCCCACAGTCTACCTTACCTTTTTCCATCAGTCTGCAAAAGAAACTTGAGAACAAAATTTATTAATCGGCTAAATCACAGTAGCCAAAGGGAGAAATTTCACATCTTTATATTTCCAAATTAATATTTTGGCCTCTTAATTACATGCCAGCCAGGACACCCAACAGCAAGTATAATAACTTAAGCAACTAAAGGAACACTGGCAGGACACTGTGTGGTCTCTGCCGTCTGAGGATGCTCCATCACAAATCTATATTCTGGTACTTGTACCTGAGACCTCGAGAACATTATACATTTTATTAGAGAAAAGTTTTATTTCTAAAATATAACATAACAGATTTCATCTTGAGTAATTTTTTTTTGACTAACTGCAGTTTTAAAAAAATTTCATGATTTCATTTTTAGCGTTTCAACACGATGTGATCACAATTTCTACAAGAACAGGGAAAGTGTTTAACCTAGCTGGGTCTCACTCTCATTGTTAGCTACTGGGACTTTCTAATCAGGTGACCAGATCCGAAGCTGGGTAGAGTTCAGTCGTAAGAGGAGACTGTCTTTTTCATAGGTGGAGAAAACTTAAGAGATGCAATTCTAAGGCTTATTCCAGGGCCATCAATGCCATGACATTAGCTGCCCTAAAACGGCTCATAAGTAAGATGCGCATTAAGGAAGTGGTACAGCCTCTCTTTCCCGGGTCCTTCAGCCGGGGTTTGTGGAAGAGACAAAAGAAAAGCTCTGCCTTCGCCCTTCCCCAACTTAAAATCCAATTCGCAAGGCAGGACTTGCAAAAAAATCAAGCCGAATATTAAGCGGGGGGAGGAAAAAAAAAAGGCAAAACAACACAACAAAACCCAAACCCTTGTGTGTAAGTAGAAATCGCCACTTTGTATTATCCAAGTCAGAATTGGCCTTTTTAAGGAGTTTCCAACGAAGAGATGCAAGAGAAAGCAAATCTAAGATGGAAGAAGAGGTGGCGGATTCGAGTGGAAAATGCCGAGTGCAAGACGGAGAGCGTGTGGAAAAAAGGTGCCTCCGGCTGAAAAAGCAAAAGGCGAAAGGAGGACCGCCGCCGAAGAACCCGAAAGGCCAATAGATGTTGCAAAGGGCCGGCTTAACTACAAGGCGGTTTCCTTCTCCTCCATTTGCTGGGTCCCAATTGGAAGCTCCCAGCGCGCCCAGCTCGCTCGGGGGCGGGCAGGCCAGTCCGGGAAGGGGCGGGGCGAGCGCGGGCGCGCGCCGGCTTTCCTCCTGCGCAGCGTCCCGTCACGCCGGGGGCGGGGCGGATATATTACGTGCGCGACGCCGCCCCTGCGAGAGGACGTTGCGTGCTCGCTCGCGCCAGGCGAGTCTCCGCGTCTCCCTCGCGAACTCGGTGAAAGGAATTGGCGCCGTTCGACACCAGGCGGGTCCGCTCTGCAGCGCGAACCTATCTTCAGCCGCAGCAGCCGCCGCCGCAGCCGCCGCCACTGGCCGAGGGAGCGGAGCCGAGGTTGAGCCAGCACCCAGACGAGATTCGGGGCCCTCACCATGAGTTCTTCGCCCGTTAATGTCAAGAAGCTGAAGGTGTCGGAGCTGAAAGAGGAGCTCAAGAAGCGCCGCCTGTCTGACAAGGGCCTCAAGGCCGAGCTCATGGACCGACTCCAGGCCGCGCTGGACGACGAGGAGGCCGGAGGCCGCCCCGCCATGGAGCCCGGGAACGGCAGCCTCGATCTGGGCGGGGATTCCGCCGGGCGCTCGGGAGCAGGCCTGGAGCAGGAGGCCGCGGCCGGCGGCGACGAGGAGGAGGAAGAGGAGGAGGAAGGGATCGCCGCCCTGGACGGCGAGCAGATGGAGCTGGGGGAAGAGAACGGCGCGGCGGGGGCGGCCGACGCGGGCCCGATGGAGGAGGAGGAGGCCGCGTCGGAGGACGAGAACGGCGACGACCAAGGCTTCCAGGAGGGCGAGGACGACATCTGCGAGGAGGAGGAGGGCGCGGGCGACGAGAACGGGCACGGGGAGCAGCAGGCTCAACCGCCGGCGGCGCCGCAGCAGCAGCCCCCCCAGCAGCGCGGGGCCGCCAAGGAGGCCGCGGGGAAGAGCGGCGGCCCCACCTCGCTGTTCGCGGTGACGGTCGCGCCACCCGGGGCGAGGCAGGGCCAGCAGCAGGCGGGAGGTAAGAAGAAGGCGGAAGGCGGCGGAGGCGGCGGTCGCCCCGGGGCTCCGGCGGCGGGTGAGTGCTGCGTTGTACGTTGTGCGCGGCGGGAGGCCCGCGCGGGTGGGGACCGTGCCCCAGGCCTGCCGGAGCCCCGTGGGGGAGGGAGGCCGCGGCCGGGGGGAGGGGCGCGGGGAATCCCGGATTAGCCGAGAGGCCGCGGGCTGGGAGTGACGGCGGCGGCGGCGGCGGCGGCGGCGGAGGCAGCGCCTCCATTATGTGGCGCGGGCGCGGGGGGGGACTGCAGCTGCCGCCGAGGGGGCGGGGAGGGGCGCGGGCGCGCGGGGGGAGCCCCGCCGGCCCGCGGGGGCGCCGCGGCGCGGCGTGCGCGCGGTGCGGGCACATGTCTCGGGGGGAGGGGGAGGCCGAGGTCCCGGGGCGGGCGCGCTTTGGCGGCCCTTCGCCGCGGTATTGTGCAAGGAGCTCAGGGGCTCGGCGTGACGTCACTTCCGGCGGGAGGAGTTGGGCGCGGAGAGGGGCGGAAGATCAGTACAATGCGGCGGCAGGGCGCGCGGGCGGGTGGGGGAGGGGAGGAGGGGCCCCGCGAGCCCCGCCGGGCCCCTCCCCCTCCCTGGGCTCCCGGCGCCGTGCACGTGGGCCCCGAGCCTGGGCTGCGCGCCCTTTTTCTTTGGGTTTCTGGAATCATCGAGTAGAGTGGCCGAATTCGCGACGTCTTTAGGCTGCGTCACTATTTCTAGTGCGATTTCAAGCTGATATTTTTTGCATGCATATTTGTTCCGTCGGCTAAAAAAAAATCCTCAAGATTAGTAGAAGGGTAATCCCGAGGTTTTTTTTTTAATTTTCTGCATTTCTGATTGAAGGCGATTTCGTATCTCTTCCGTCGTTTTCATTTATGAGGTCTTTTTTTGTGGCTTGGCTTCTTAAAGGGGTGTTGTGTGTTATAGGAGATGGCAAAACAGAGCAGAAGGGTGGAGATAAAAAGAGAGGTGTTAAGAGACCTCGAGAAGATCATGGCCGAGGATATTTTGAGTACATCGAGGAAAACAAGTACAGCAGGTACAGGATGTTAACCTAGTTTTGCTCATCGCCTGTTCATGGGCTGATGTGAGAGCTGGTATCAGGAGATTTTTCTGTCTTTCAGAGCTAAATCTCCTCAGCCACCTGTTGAAGAAGAAGATGAACACTTCGATGACACAGTGGTTTGTCTTGATACTTGTAAGTGAAGCTGATTCTAATTCTCTTCTTTATCCCAACTTTCTATAAAATGTCATGGTGTTTTGGTTCCAGATTGTTAGGAAATTTCCTGTACTGTTGAACTTAGTGGTGAAAGCTTAAGTTAGGTTATTTTTTAAGGCAGGAAAGTTAATATTCAGATTTCAGTATTTTAATGTTTAGTATAGTTTCAATGTATTAATACTCTTACAGGTCTGGCGTTTTGACTTTGACTTGAGTTTTTATTTGTAGGGATGTAAAATCAATGTCTGTTCTTGACTAGTTAATGGAAACTTGTAAAACTACTTTTCCCTTGTCCTTATGGTAAGGCTTTTACAATACAGTAATGACTTTCTGGTAGAATTATGTATTGAGCTGTTTGGGCTAGTTAAATATTTGCTAATGACTTCCCATTAGCACACAAGTATATTCCCTATTCTAAAAGATTGTAATACTACTTTTTCAATAACTGCTCTTTTGTTCTCAATTCCAGTTCAGTAGCTGCTGCTTTAACATAAGTTGATTTCTTCCAAAGACCTGGGGCAGCAGCAGTGTGCTATCACTGGGCCACTAGCTTCCTTCAGCAGCGAATGGTATCAATGGCAGCGCTGTACATACACCTGCTTTACCTAGTTGGGTTGCAATAATGAAAGCATTGCAAACCTCGAAGGGCTTTGGCTGGCAGAATTGATTTTAGTCGCAAAGTTTACGTTGGTTTAGTGTTTAATCAGAGTGCATAACTTTCAGCGTGATGAGTAGAGCAGTGTAGAAATAAGTGCTTAAAAATGAGAGGTCAATCTTTTGTTAGCAGTAAGTGGAAGCTTAGGTTCTGATTTCCTTGTACGATTGTTTGTGTTCATATTTGTGAGTGTAAATGTAAAACTCTTGATTACTTAAGTGAATACTCTAAAATTCTGAAAGGAATAGCTGATAGGAAGACCAATGACAAGCACAATAACGGGTTTAAACAGTTTGTCACATTGAAGATTGTACGATTGATTGGGGCTACGGGAGCAAAACTTATTTAAGGAGAATTCTAAGCTGTAGATGTAATTTTTAAAGTGTAGATAGTGCTGGGCCTGGTGGAGTAGGCTAACAATCCCATCATTCTGGGAGATGTGAGGCAGTAGGATCCCAAGCTTTGAGCCTATCCTTGGCATCATGCTTGTGTAAGTTAGTGAAATCCCTGTCTCAGAAATCAAAACCAAAAAAGGGACTGGAGGTGCAGCATAGTACAAAGGTTAGGTTATACTTCCAACACCCCCACAAAAAGTTAAGCAAGTTTTCTAACTTCAAGGCTCACCTGTCTGCCAAATGAGAGAACTCTTAAGATGTCTGTTAACGAGCTAGTGACCCAAAGGTAGCTAAAGATACTTTGGATTTGGATAATCCAGAAAGTGGTTAATCCGTAATTGTTCTGACAAGCCTAGAGAAGGGGAATCTAAATTGTTGCTGTAATGCTAACAGCTTTAGGTGACCAGGTCTGTAGTTTCAGACTGCCCTGTTGACAAGTTTTTTTAAGAGTTGAGGGCCTAGAACTTGAAGTTGCAAAGTGAACGATCTACAGCTCATGCTCCTATTTTAAAGTATTTGGTCATGGCCTCCCTTCAGTCTTGTGTGGCACTGGTAGATTCTACCTGTTTCTGGCATGCTTCACTTTGGTTTCCTGCTATCCTCTACTGCTTGCCTCTAAACCAAGGTAAAGAGCAGAGCAGGTATGTATTAATGTCAACATTGTCTTGATTATTTTCTAAACTTAAGACATTAAACTTTGGTGTTAATAGGCAGTTTACTCTTTTTAGTTCATAATTGCCAAGTGACTTGGTGGGAGTGGGGCTTTAGGAATAGCGTGATAAATAGAAGCCAAGTTTTATACTGCATTAAAAATAAGCAAAAATTTTAACTAGTTTTGTCTGTTCAGCAGAAATACTTGTATGTTGGATGTGAAAAGAATAATATGGTATTTGATTACAGATAATTGTGATCTGCATTTTAAAATCTCAAGAGATCGCCTCAGTGCTTCTTCCCTTACTATGGAGAGCTTTGCTTTTCTTTGGGCTGGAGGAAGGGCATCTTATGGTGTGGCAAAAGGCAAAGTCTGTTTTGAGATGAAGGTAAATGCAGTTTTCTGATAACCCCACCCCCAAGACCACTTAGTTTTTGTTGGAAGCTTTCTTTGACTTGTGGGAGTTTTAACAGTTAAAAGTCTGTACTAGAATCTGAACTTGCCATACAGAACCAGCCCATTTTTTGCTGAGGGTAATTTTTCCATATTTGAAAAGGCCAAGTTTTTTTAAGTGGCTAGGTGCTTGGTTTTGGAGAGAAAGAACAAACACGTATTTTTAATTGGGTAAAAGTTGAGAATTTTAACTTAGGTTTGTCTGAATTTTACTTTTGAATGGAGGTGTTTTTATCAATTTGACGTTCTTGTAAGTTATGGGAGTAGTAGCTAGAGAAGAATTAGCTGTGGTGCAGAAAAATAAGCTGGTGCTAAAGGGTTTACTGTAATTTACACGGTGGCCAATTAACTGATTTGCGTTTCAGGTTACAGAGAAGATTCCAGTAAGGCATTTATATACAAAAGATATTGACATACATGAAGTTCGAATTGGCTGGTCACTAACCACGAGTGGAATGTTGCTTGGTAAATAAAGTTTGCATTTTAGTACTCTGGGATTAACAAACTCATAGTCTCAAGTTTGATTCCCTAGCACCATGTAAACTGAATGTACTGGGTGCTTGCCTATAATCCTAGCACAAAGATGGCTGAAGCAGGATTGCCTTGAGTTCCAGGCCAGCCTGGGCTACAGAGTCAGTTCAGGATCAGCCTGACCTACAGAGCATGACCCTATCCTCCCCCTATCCCCAATGTTATGGGGTCCAATTACCACTATTTTAAGTAGACTCAGATGGCATTGTAATTTTTTTTTTGCCAGTTTTTACCTATTTTCCATATGGGTAATATAAAAGCATAGTAGGATAAGTTTTTTTGTCTTCTGGTTTCTGAAAAATGTTTGAACTGGGACATTTAATTTATCAGCTACTTCTGTGTGTTCATTATAGCTGTGGTCAATTCTTCTGGTGTAGTGGTAGGTGAGTCAAAGATGATCAGATTACATGTTCCTTGTTTGTCTTTAACCCTAAATTATTTTCTTAGGTGAGGAAGAATTTTCTTATGGGTATTCTCTAAAAGGAATAAAAACATGCAACTGTGAGACAGAAGATTATGGAGAAAAGTTTGATGAAAATGATGTGATTACATGTTTTGCTGTAAGTTTTAGCTCTGATTCTGTATAAATGACACATTAAGGGCTACACTTAAGAATGTTTAAAAAGTTGTATTTGTTATCAGTGTCCGTACAAATATAACCACTAGTTTTGTGTTAAAGTCTGTATTAGGCAACCTGGAAAGACAGGAAGCTTTTAAGGAAGAAATCACTTAATAAGTGCATTTTGGTTAAAAACTGAAAATTAACCAGAAAATAGTTCATTGTCTTAGGCAACGTTCTGATTTGGACTTATTTTTTATTATTACTAATTATAAAGAGTTCTTAACAGTTAACCTGTTTTTCAGAAGATAAAATTTACTATTGACTTTTGGTGCTTTTTTTGAAAGCTTAGAGGGAATAGTTTTCAAACCATTAAGTTGTTTTTGTGTTTAACAGAACTTCGAAGGTAATGAAGTGGAACTCTCCTATGCTAAGAATGGACAAGATCTTGGGGTTGCTTTCAAGATCAGTAAGGAAATTCTTGCTGAGCGACCACTCTTCCCACATGTTCTCTGCCACAACTGTGCAGTTGAATTTAATTTTGGTCAGAAGGAAAAGCCATATTTTCCGATACCTGAAGAGTATACTTTCATCCAGAATGTCCCATTGGAGGATCGAGTTAGAGGACCAAAGGGGCCTGAAGAGAAGAAGGATTGTGAAGTAAGTGATGTTTTGAGATGTTTGAAACATACTAAACAATTGGCTTTTGTTTGGAAAAATGACATTTAGAAGTTGGATGGTTAGGATTTCCCTTTTTTTTCTTCCCACTACTTTTATTAATGTACATATGTAATACGTAGTGTTTACAATGAATTTGGTTATTTCATGCACGTATGTATTGTATCAACTTTACAATCCCTTCCCATTTTTGAGCCTCCCACCCCTTCCCTATCCTTTCTCCCAAATTCGGCTATCACTTCATTTGCTTGTGCAGAATGTCTCCTGTGTTTTGTCTCCTTTCAATCTCAACTGAAGATCTTTATCTTGTTTCCTTCAATACGGAATGATAAGTTTCTTATAAGCCAATTAACCTTCATGTGTGGTTTGTGAAAATTAGATTGTTGTAATTAGTTTCTTGTTAAGCCTTAAAATGTTTAAAAGAACCCCCAGTTAACCAAACTGTTTCTCTCCTATTGTAGGTTGTGATGATGATTGGCTTGCCAGGAGCTGGGAAAACTACATGGGTTACTAAACATGCAGCTGAAAATCCTGGTAAATACAACATTCTTGGAACAAATACGATTATGGATAAAATGATGGTAAGTAAAACATGAGAGGGTCTGATTTTAAAGTAGGTCAGAGGGGGAGGAGACTATATATAGCCCACTGAAAGATGGCTAGTGTGTTCAAGATCTTGGGATAATTTCTGGTACTGTGAAGAATTGAAAGTAGACAGGAATGAGTTCCTAGGTAGCCCTTTTGTCTTAATCCATTTTGGATTACTGACTTGTTTTTTCTTGTGTGTGGAACTGGGGATGGATGCTCAAGGCCTTCACACTGACCTATGCTTCCAGACCATTTCTAGTTTTAATTTTGAGACAGCATCTTGTTAAATTGCCTGCACTGGCCTCAAGCTTGTCTTCTTGCTTCAGCCTCCTGGAATGCTTAGATTACAGACCTTTGCTGCCAGACTTGGCTGTTTTTTGTTAATATCTTAGATGCGTAGGGGTCAGCAGAAACTGGTCATGGTGGTGTATGCCTGTGACTCCCAGTGCTTGGGAGACTGAGGCCAGGATGATTATTGGCCTGGTCTCCATAGTGAGTTTAGGACCAGCCTGGATTACAGTGAGTATGATAACATGTTTGCCAAAAAAGGAAAGATAGTAGGGGTTAGGGCAAAACTAAAGAAGCTTTAAGGAAAGACTGCATTCTTATGGCTTATGTAATGTTTTCTTTAGTGTAGTTTCATACTGTGAAGTGTCAGCTTTCCATCTAGATAAAAGGACTTGAAAGCATACTTTGAGATTTCCAAGTGTAAAGGAGATTTTTAACTTAAAAACAGGTGGCAGGTTTTAAGAAGCAAATGGCAGATACTGGAAAACTGAACACACTGTTGCAGCGAGCTCCACAGTGTCTTGGAAAGTTTATTGAGATTGCTGCCCGCAAGAAGCGAAATTTCATTCTAGATCAGGTAAGTTACAGCTTTAAAGTTGAAAGTGTTTGGCTGATGTGGTGCAGAATTGATGTTTAAGATCACAAACTTTTTTTTTTGTAGACCAATGTGTCTGCTGCTGCCCAGAGAAGAAAAATGTGCCTGTTTGCAGGCTTCCAGCGAAAAGCTGTTGTTGTTTGCCCAAAAGATGAAGATTATAAGCAGAGAACACAGAAGAAAGCAGAAGTAGAGGGGAAGGACCTGCCCGAGCACGCGGTCCTTAAGATGAAAGGTACGCTTGTGCTGCCCTGCCCATGTCTTCAGGATCTTCCTGTGCATTATATCTGAAAGAACACTTGGCTAGCAGTACTGTTTCAGAAATTATGTTTGTTAACTCTTGGTAAATACAGAAATAGGTATATGGCTCATTCTGATTTTTTTTTTTTGGAAACTGAAACTAAGCTATCCTTAGACACTGGAATTTGAAAGAACTAGGGCTTTTCAGAAATTAAGTTTCTGGGACTGTAGATGCTGGCACTAAGTGATGTTTAATTAATTTGACTATTCCCTGCAGGAAACTTTACCCTGCCAGAGGTGGCTGAGTGCTTTGATGAAATAACCTATGTTGAGCTTCAGAAGGAAGAAGCCCAAAAGCTGCTGGAGCAATATAAGGAAGAAAGCAAAAAGGCACTTCCACCAGAAAAGAAGCAGAACACTGGCTCAAAGAAGAGCAATAAAAACAAGAGTGGCAAGAACCAGTTCAACAGAGGTGGCCATAGAGGACGCGGGGGGTTCAATATGCGTGGTGGAAACTTCAGAGGCGGAGGCAAGTTAATTCTCAGTGATCTCAATGTGATTTGATGTTAACCATACTTGGGTTATGTGAATGGGTAAAAAACATTTTGGCTAAAGATGAGGACCAGCCTAGAAAAGGTCCGCGTGCGTGTGTAGAGTACAATTACATTGGACATCATTTATTTTTAGCTCCTGGAAATCGTGGTGGATATAACAGGAGGGGCAATATGCCACAGAGAGGTGGTGGCGGTGGCGGAAGTGGTGGAATTGGCTATCCATACCCTCGAGGCCCTGTTTTTCCTGGCCGAGGTGGCTACTCAAACAGAGGAAACTACAACCGAGGTGGAATGCCAAACAGAGGGAACTATAACCAGGTAATGACGAAAGATGGCCTGGAGGCGTTAATAGTCTACCATGCTATCTAGAAGGTGGTAGACTTAATATTCACAGTAAGGATCTAAGGAACATGGTATGGAAGTTATTAAACTCTAGTACTGATGAAATGGGTTCATTTAATTTTCAGGTACACTAGTAACTTTGCAGGTGAATTTCTTACTAAAAAATTAAAATGACAGAAAATAGCACAAAATGCCCATGGTTTCTGCATTCTCCTAAGATTAGTGACTATCTCTGTTTAAGTCTCTGTGCTACTGGTAACCTACTGAATATAATGGACTCTGGGCTGAAGAGTTTTTAATGATATTTTCCCCTTCCTTTTTATAGAACTTCAGAGGACGAGGAAACAATCGTGGCTACAAAAATCAATCTCAGGGCTACAACCAGTGGCAGCAGGGTGTAAGTAATTCCTTATGTGATTATGTGCATTATTTTTCTTGAGTCTATAAAAAAGTTTTGAAAAAGATCTTTCGTCCAGGGATTGAAGTGTTTATAAATATTGATAGGACAGTGTGGATTGTGTTGCAGTCATAGCCATAAATATGTTGGAGTTTACTGTAATTTAATTTTTTATAAAATATGTAATAGATATGCTTATTACTAGCTTTTAATTGTGTAAACTAACCAAGTCATGTGTTTCCTTTTGTAATGTGTATTGATAAATAATGGGTTATTGATTAAATTTGGTTTGATAGAAATCAGAGGTATGACAAGTATAAATGTGCTTCCAGCAGTTACTCTGAATTAGATTCATTGTCGTTTCCTAAAAGCAATTTGAGTGATTTATTGATGTTTTTTTCTTTAAAAAAAAAATTTTCTCTTACAGCAATTCTGGGGTCAGAAGCCATGGAGTCAGCATTATCACCAAGGATATTATTGAATACCCAAATAAAACGAACTGATACATATTTCTCCAAAACCTTCACAAGAAGTCGACTGTTTTCTTTAGTAGGCTAACTTTTTAAACATTCCACAAGAGGAAGTGCCTGCGGGTTCCTTTTTTAGAAGCTTTGTGGGTTGATTTTTTTTCTTTTCTTTTTTGTACATTTTTAATTGCAGTTTTAAAGTGATTCGTAAGAGAACCTCAGCATTGTGCACGATAAGAGAATGTGTCAGTATTTCAGGGTTCTACATTTTATCTGTAAAATGTGACTTTTTTTTTATCACAACAAAAGTAAAATGTTGCTTTGTACCTGGTGTCTTTTATTAAGAATTTACTCCCCCCATTTCTCACAGAGAATGACAGTCGGGAGTCATTGTCACACTATAAGAGTAATGTTAGCAACCAGATTCATGTAAGGACTCAATGGTCCTCATGAATTACTGAAGACTCTGTACTGCTCATATTACACTCCATCCTCTCTAGTTGGCTGGGTAGTCTTGGAGGGGTAAGCTAAGTAATTACTGAGAAAAACTGGGAAAGCCTTTTCTGTCCGAACCATAGAATTGGCATAATTGGGAATGAAGAAAGAAACTTGGAAATGAGAATGAGAAGATGGAGTGTATTTAGAAGGGCTGTTAAAAATGTAAAACTTGGTTGCATTGTTTGTGGAGGCTCAAACTTGTGAAGGTTACCATAATTTTTCCATTTGTTCTGCATTTTGATTCTGAAAAGAAAGCTGGCTTTGCCCATTTCTTATTAAAAAAAACCTTGTTGTAAATCCAGTTGTCTAATGGGATCTATATGAAGTTAGCTATGTCTGTATGCCCTTCTCCCACAAAATACTGTATAACTAGTGTGCTTGTAGTAGTTAACTCCACCATCTTTGTAAGCTAATGAAATTGTGAGTCACCCATTTAAATATCTTAATTTTTAATCATGTCAGTTCTTGAATGGGTATCTCCTTAGCCTGCTGATTTCTTTTTCTTTCTAAAGAAAGTGGGTGGAGAAATTAATTTAGACGTTTGTTTGCAATAAAAAGAATTCATTTTACTCTTGTTTTGGGATTCTCGCCATCAAGGTTCAAAATCCCTTTAAACGACTCCCAAGTGGAGACATTTTAAAGTGTGTGCTTTCTGGGACAGCTTATTCTTAGAACATTTAGGTTTTAAAAACTTAAATGTATATGACAGTTGATCTATAATAATGAAGTTGCATTCTTCCCTTCCCCTTCCCCCCAGACGGCTTTAACATATATAATGAGGGGAAAAGGTACTGGCTGGGAGAAGTTAACACTCAGTGTATCATCTTTACAAAATGTTAACAGCTGTCCTCAACTGATAATTTTATATACACTTATGTGATACATGAAACTCTGGGAACAGATGCTTTTAGAAGCCATCATGCAAGCCAGTCATTGATTTCACTACTACTACTACTACTACACAACGCTGCTAACTTAACTATATAGCTATGTGATAACATTAGATCCCCTAATTGTAATTATATTGGGTTTGCACAGAACACTTAATCTAAAGGATCCTCACTGTGAGGAATCAGGAGTCAAACTGTAGAACTAAAATTTGACTTCCCACTCTAGTGTTTTGTTGGTATTTTTAGGTTGCTTCTGGTAAGTTGAGTTTTGCTGTGTTTCTGATTGGAATATTGCTGTAGCCATTTGAAATTATAGATTTTTAACTTGAGTTCATACTTTCTCTTACTATAAAGATGAAGTTCCAGATGTTGGTGTAGATTCAGTTGAAAATTTTGAAACAAGGGCTAATGTAGAAATACTAGTGCAAGGTAGTGTCCACAGGTTTTTTTTCTGTGTAGTAATTGGTAGCAGCCACTGGGCATGAACCTGCTTTTCAATACACATGACTAGGGTGGCATTTATCTGCCTCAAGTATAGATTTCAAATTGGATGTTAGTGTTTAAGTGCCCTGTAGTTTCCATGTGTGCCTTACAAAATCTTGGATACACCTTCCGTTTGAAATTAAGAATTCTATTCACAATTCCAATAGGGAGTAATGTTCAGATGTTCCAGGTAAGCCATCACACCAGGATCACCCAGAAATTTGTGGGTGAGATGGATAAAATCTGGATTAATACTGTGTCCAACTGGTGAAAGAAATACTCCTACAAAGGTGTAAAAGGTCAGAAAAAGGAAGTACCAGTAGTGAGCAAAATGGGGAAATAAAGACGTGACAAATTCTGGAAGAATACTGTACAAGAGAGGCAAGGCCTGCACTGCTTGCTACCCCTTTGTGCCTTACCCCACAGCAGGCCTCTGAATAAATCCCAGGCGAAGTAATGAAACTACCCTTGGTGTATGGGGAGGCTTCATAGGAAAGGGAATGGAGACTAGGGATGTAGCTCAGCAAAAACAGCGTTTATGGAACATGGGCAGCTCTGGAGTAGCAGACTGTGGGGATCAATAGGAAAGACAATGCAGGAAAAAAGTGACATTAGCTCAAAATTTTGTTGCTCTTGTGTTAAATAATAATCATCTAATCTTTGGTCCTTATCTCTGATAGTATGATTGACTTATGGCTTTAATGTCCATATAATAGTAAGATGAAGTCTTAAAGCTTGAAATGAAACACTTAAACCTTGAAGAGTTTTCGTAGTTATTCTTTAGTTTACCACCCAGAATTTTATGCTTGCATGTTCATGGATCGATTTTTTTTTTATGGTCTAGTCCAGGCCAGTCGTGAACTATATAGTAGTCCAAGCTAGCCTTGAACTCAAGGCAGACTTTTCTGCCTTCGCCTCCTTAAGGCTGCAGTTACAGACAGGCAACACCATATCCCGGCTTATGTGGTACAGGGGCATTGGACCTAGGGCTTTACACTTTAACTTCTATTATATGTTCCCAGCCTCTAGAACATCTTTTTAAAAATAATTAGCAACATGGGTTAAGTTTTAGGACTGTGTCTGATGGGTTCCACTGCACAAAAAGATTTCTAAGTTTTCTTAGATAATGGTATACAATTGGAATATAAACACCTAGTTGTAGATCCAGAATATATTTGACTTTTTAAATTACAAGTAGGTTTTAAGCCTTAAGACATTGCCTTAGACATAACCAAAATGTTTTTTTAAAAAATGTACTGGGTCAGAATTTCTTAATCCTGTACTCAATTGCATGAGTTTCTCCTATGTGAAACTAAGTATTTTATCCAGACTTTTTTTTTTATAAAATTCTTAAAAGTTGAGTCTAAACTTTGATCATGATTCTTGAAGCCTTAAGATTTGGTTCCAGTTTTAAAGGCTGAATTAACCTCTAAATCAAGATTATGTACGTAGAGTGCTGTGGTTCAAAGATAAGCCTGGCATGGTGTGGAAAGGGGTGGCTGTAAACAGTAATGTGATTTTATTATGAATCAAATTTCATGTCATCAATTGCCTAAATTAGGGAAAAGGGTAAAATTGCAGTGGCTCAGAGTCTTGTCTGTCCTTGGATGATTTTTTCAACTTGGTTTTATTTGTGGGTGCTAGATCACAGCTGTCATTCCTTGATTTTCTTTTTTTTCCTTGAGGCGCAGTCTCACTGTGTAGTCCAGGCTGATCCTGGCTCACTGTAGCCTAAGCTGGCCTTGAACGTAACGCCTACAGCAGCACTGCCATAGCCTCCCCAGTTCTGGGGGTGCTGGGGTTACAGGTGTATGCCACCATGCCTGTTTATATGGTTCTGGGGAATCTAACCCAGAGCCTTACACTTGGTAGGTAAGGTCTTTAACCACTAAGCTAGGACCCCCCCCCCCACCCCGCGCGCGCGCCAAGCCCTCAACCTTTATATAGAAATACAGTTGGTAAGATCTAGCTAGGTAAGTGCTTTTGAGTTTTTAAGTCACCATCAGCTTTTTGCCTAGTACTAGCACTACAGGCATGTTAAGACAAAGAACTTTATTCAGCTAATTCATTTTGAGGTGACCAGAGTCTTAACTTACCTTGTTACTTTCTTAATTAGAAAAGAGCTAGTCTGAAGTAATGAATGAGTATGTATTTTTTTTGACTTGGGTAGATGTCAAATATGTGATAGTTTATTTGGTGTTGACAAATTCTTAGAGCAGGTGAGACTTCGAAAACGAGCTCAGGTGGATCCTTGCCAGTTGACAAAGAATGTGGATGATTAAATAATTGGTTGCTTTAGGAATTTCATGTAGTTTGTAAAATGTAATAGATCGGGGATTGATAGGATTACATAAGGTTAATTTGGAATTATTTAGAACATAGCAGTTTTTGTGAACTCACTTGTAATCTAGTATGGATAGGATAACAATTCAATCACTGTTGAGTTTTCTTAGGTCACCTGTTATTAATGAGTTAACTAAGACAAGAACCTTAGGCATTAGATTTTAGTTACCTAATTTATAAATAAGCCTTAGAATATAAATAAGCCTTAGAAAAGGTCTAAGTCTGCGTTTATGCCAAGGCTTATGCATGTACCTACGGCTTGGTAAGGATCAAAGGATCACAGCTTTGCTTGTCAGCAGCTGAATCTAGATTTGAAAATTTTATGTGGTAGTTGAATGATAAACTAATGACAGTCTAGGCTAGTTTCTAGTCTGGACACATGGCTTCTAAAAAGTTCCATTCCTTTGTTGCATCATTTATCTCCACTGCCTGACAATGGGAATTTCACTTGTGAGGGTGTTGGGCTTACTGAAAGATAATCGGAGGTTGATACATAGTGTTTGTAGCATCATTACTACTTTTACCTTTGATAGGCCTGTCCTATGATATCAGAAGTGGAAAGTTTTATCCAAAACATTCGTATAGACAGGCATGGCGATATGTGCCTGTCTGTCATCCTAGGACTGTAGGAGGCTGAGGCAGGAGAACTGCAAGTTAGAGCTCAGCCTGGGTAAGAGTCACTTGGTAAGGCCTTGCACAGATGGGCTGGGAATGTATGTAATTCTGAAGGCCCAGGGTTCACTCAGCACAACACCCAAAAAAGGTCTGTACATGTGAACACTTGACACATTGCCACATTTTAATACCAGTCAAAACCTAAGTCACCAAGAACAAAGTGGCTACAAACAGAAAGCTCACAGACACCTAACTTAACATGCTGTAAATTCTTCAGAGTCCTAAAAGCATATAAGACTGATGATTACCAGCTAATTTGGCAGCCAGTTTTTGAGGCACCTGAAGGGGGGAATATTATGAATGAGTACAAGAATATAAGAAATTCCAACATGATTTATTTTTTGAAAAGTAATAAAGTGAATAAATGTTGATTTAAATTTCATCTCCTTTTCCTTAGTCTATCCATGTGAATGTGCTGTGTGGAAGAGTAAAAGGGCCCAACTAAAAGTTCCAGTGATTGCAATAGGTATTCCAAATTAATTGTATATTTGATAGTTTCTATGTTAGGCTTGCAGGATCATCTTGAATAACCTTTACTTTTAAGAAGACTGGTAAAATATTGACCAGATGGGCAGATTACAAGATTTCTGACATCCTTTGAATACCTGCGCTGAATATTTGGTGTTTTCTCTGCAGTGAGCATTGTTTGCATGGACTTGACTGCAGTACTGTCCTACTTTTTACACAAGAGATTGAAAGTTTAATATCCTATTGGTAGAGACTTAAGAATTTACATACAAGCTTCTAATGTAAGCAACGACTAGGAACTTTCTGCCCTTGGTTTCCCAAAATTGCTTTTGCAGTTACACACAAATTGACTGCCTTTTGAAAATCTGAAAAATAATATTTTTGTGTAATGAAATTGCCATTGAAAGTATAAAGTCAGGAAATAAATTTGAAACCTAGAATACTGTTGTATCAGAAGGTTGTGGTATGAGCTTTGATTGTGCCAGTTCAGAGAGCATTTAGTCTTAAGTCTGAAAGACTAGATAAGCTTAATGAAAATACATTTTTCCCACTCCATATTCCAGAATAATTGTCTTCAGGTAAAACAACAGGACTTGGGTGCAGGTCTAGTGACAATGTACCTGTCAACATCCACTCAGCTGGCTCAACTCAAAAAGCAGCCTAGTGGGTTTTAAAGAGAGGCAACTCAAGATTTCCTAACCATTTCTGTTTATGAGAGAAGCCACATAACTAGAGAAATAAAAGGTGCTTCAAAACTAAGATCTTTGAGTTTATGTGGTAAGGCATTTCAATTTTCAACAACTTGACTTCTTGGTACAGTAGAAGAAATATTTCTACGGAAACTCAGTCCTTTAAGAAATCTGTATGTGCAGAAGTTGTCCACTATGGGTGTGCCCTTTAATAGCGGCTTACTGTGTACGGAATTTACCCCTTACAAAAAAGATGGGAAAGATAACCACTTGTTATGTCGACCTATACTTTTATAGTGAACAGAAGTCTTGGAGTGTATTAATGTGACCAGTGATGGCCTCAAGTTGAAAACATGATCCTTACTGTAGGTGAATGCAGTGGTTGAGAAGCACTCACAAATATTCACAACACATCTGTAGTGCTCACGTGTTAAGCTTTAAATGCAGTACTTTAAAAATACCTTCGTGATAAAAATTTTCTTGTCCTAGCTGTTTCCCTTTTAAGAAAAATAATTTAAAAATATTAAAGATGGAACTTAATGTACAAAATAACCTGTGTGAAAATATCAGTCTTTGGGTAGTCGATACTGGCATATTGTCCTGATTTGATAATGACTGGACTATTTTAAGATGTTTCCAAAAATTTATTCCTAGAGAACCGTTACAAGTTAAGAATTAACACAAATCGTTTTTTCTACTTATTAAAGTCTGTTTACCCAAAGAATAGTGTATATTTTACTATTTTAACATGACTTTTAAAGGGGTGCCTTGACCCCTGTCAGATTTTTATCTAGGAATAGAAGGATTCAAACCCTGTTTGATCCCTAGCTCTTTGCTGAAAAGTGCATAAACAGGAATCCTGAATTTATAATATAGACCTCCTCGCATTATATAATCGAAGCAAAGGGAAACCAGCGATGGAGTTAGAGGTACGTAGACTGTAAAGAGATGCTTGCAAATCAAATAATGGTTCTAGTGTAGTCAAGAATTCTTGTTGACCAACTTAGTCAATATAAATCATAAGTCCAGAGAAAAGCTTATAATTGACATTCCCCCAGGTACTTTTACTAAGATGGCAAAATAGTTGAGAAAAAAGGAGGGGTGAGGGAAGGGGAAAATGCATACAATGCCAGAAAGATTAATCAAAGTAGGTATTGTAGAAAACCTGTGAAACAATTTTAACAACTACAATTCTATTTTAATCAGCTATTTAGCTGGTACCTACTGCTCTATCATCTAGTCTGAAATCTCGGAACTAATGGAGCACAATGGAGGAAGCGGTGCTGGAGGCTTGCCCAGGTGGGCACAGAGGTAGGTTAATTTTGAGTTTAAACACGGGGAAGATTAAACCTGTTTGTTAGCATTTAGTGACTAATACTTATTGGGGTTATGAAAAAATGAAAGTGGTGTTGGTTTTGTCCAGCCTGAGCTATTTATTTAGCAGGGTCCTACTTTGAAAAGGGGACACTTAATGTAACCGAGCTGGAAGGCCCTGAGCACCACAAACAAAAACAGGCTATATGTGTACCATATACTGGCTGATAAGTGTTCAGAAAAAGCATCAAGAAATGTCAGAAACTAAAGGAAAAGGTGAATATAGATGGGAAGTGAATTTCAAAAGAAAAAGTTTTTGAACTAGGTGTGGTAGTGCACACCTATAATAATCCCAGCACTTGGGAGGCTGAGGGAGGAAGATTTGAGTTGGAGGTTCTGCTTGGGTCACATGTTGTCCGGAAGCAATCTGGACTACAGAGTGAGACCCAGTTTCAAAAAGGCAGGCGCGGATTCAGGTGAAGGGGTCATAGAGCTCTCAGAAGTTTAGTAGAACCTCAGCAGAGATCTAAATTTGAGTGCAGAGTGGAAAGTAGAAGCTGAAAGAAATGTGACAATTCTTAGGCAAGGTCTTACTTGAGAAAATGTAAATGTTGTATGATTTTAAACTAAAATTTACAACTAGAATTGTAATTTGTTTTTATCCAGGTCTTCAGTATATAATGTTCTGCCTTGAAAATGAACTGACCTTGTTAAAGTGATGCACTGGAAACTACCAGCTGAGAATGGTCTCTCATTCAGGGTAAGATGATGTGATCAAGAGTGGCACAGCTGGAAGGAAAGTAGTACCTCTCATCTATCAGCCCAGTTTTACATATTAGTGAACAGACCAAGTGGCCTGTCCACATAGCTTATTTTCTTTCCCCCATTCAAGCAATGCTGCCTTTTAAAACATGGTGACTGTCACATGGAAAGTTAAGTTCGATCATGACTGATTTGAGTAGTCCATAGACATTAGTATTAGTACTGTATGATGGTCAGGAAGAGCAAAGTCTACCAGCTGCATTATTTTCTGGTATAGTTTTTGGCCTTATCAATGTTCAAGGTAGGCTTCTAGTTAGAACCAGTACAGTATGACTCTTATAACAATTTGGCATTTTATAGGTACTTGTGGTATTCGGGAAACCAGAAGGGCTCACACCTCCCTAACCCTCAGTGATAGCCACAGGTAGTCATGGGAAGGAAGAAGCTCTGAATTCAACCTGGAGCAAATCCCATCTTTCCTTTGAGAATACTGAACAGCATTTACTTAGTATCTTCTCTTGGCTTATCGGAACACATCCAGATGGGAAGACTGATAGCTACAACAAAGAATGTGGGCCCCCACCCCACCTTAATTCTTTAGCCATGGCTTTTTAACAGTAGATTTATCATCAGATTTAGTCTCTGAACCTTTTTTTCTGGTAACTCCAGCTTTCCCAAACATTTTTATGCCAAAGTAGATGTAGACTATTTATATATACTTAATTTCACGTATAAATTAAGAAGAAAGCTTTCATGCTAGTATGAGAGACTGATTGAAGAGATGGAGAGCTTTATTATTATACAGAAAACACTCAGGTGGTTGGTCCCAGTGCTTCGCATGCTGAGTTGACGGGATTCTGGTGAGTTTACTATGCTCAGGTTGTTCAGTTGGTGCTGTTGGTTTGTTTTCTTTCAGGATCAAGGTGGGTACTTTCATATAAAATCTTATTTTTAATTCCTTCTCTGGCAATTCTTTCTTGGATTCTTTGCTTTGCATAGTTATACCTGCAGTGGAACCTTGCAAGACAATATAAATTAACATGTGAAGTTCCTGAAGAACTTAGGAAATTAAACTGCTGTTCTTTAATAATCACAGAATTTAAAAATGCTTAAACAGTTAAGTAAGCAGGAGAAAAAGAGTAATTGTAATTGGGAGAAGGCAGTTAATGCCTTCCTAATACAGAAACTATAACTTGGTGAAACTAACATAATAGGTGGACATTTATGTAAGATATGTGTTTACAGGGAAAGGCATTCTAACAACATTGTTTTCCAATTAAGATGGATTTCCAATTAACATTCTTAAAGGTCAAGATCTTCACCAAAGGTGAGAGTCTTCCCAATGAAATCTCTTTGAAAAAGGGAATGTACTTTTGAGTACGGTACCTATTAATGATCGTGTGTTTTCTGGATTACTTAGCACATACCAGTATCCTAAAGTCACCAAGATAAATCCTCCTACACCAACATCACATGATCTTCTGATTCTGCCTGTCAAAAATAAGCATAATCACTGCAATTAGAATATCATATGCTTAGTAAATTGTAACATCTAGAAAACTGGTTATCATAGGTAAAAGTGGGTTTATACATAAGAAATAAACAGATACTCACTAGTTAACAAAAAGTGTCCAAGTCCGGCCACAACAGATCCTAATGAACCATATAATACCGAATCTCGTGCACAGGGAATGCTTTCAACATCTAAAATTCCTAGGAGCTTAAAGGGCTAGGAAAGAATTAAAAAGGAACCTACATTGAACAAGAATCACTTCAGGTAGAGTGGCAAAGATCACAATGCAAACAACCTTACTTTGTTAGATGACTGTGTCCCATTCAGCACTCGTAGTTTACATGATCTATGACTTCTGTCAATGTCTTTAAGTTGGAAATGTTCCTTGAAAATTTGACTAAAAAGCCCTAAGCAGGGGAGTATACCACCGTATTATATCATACTTGCTAATTATGGTTTAGAAATACAGCAACTTTTAAGTGAGTTTTTTGGAACATGCTGTAACTTGCTCCAATAAGGATAACTTGGAAAACATGGATGAGAAAACCCATAATTGCTTGTACTACTGAATATAGTGCTGTCTTAATTGCTTTAACAATGTCTTATTTCCACATTTTTCTGGGTATCGGTTGTGGCTGTAACAGACATTTCTTGTTAACGTGAACATGGGCTTAGCTTATGTGTCAATTGTCAGCATGTGGAACCACAGCCACGTGTGGTGAGAAAGTTGAGAATTCCCCAATGGAATCATCTAAAATTGATTGTTGAGCTAGGATTTAAGTTTAACTGATAAAATGAGTTATCTTTGTAATGTCTTCTTGTTAACCCCCAGTACAAGTAATGTCTGTCATGCTTTGCACTTTTGACTAGTTGGTCTATAATAAAGGCTTGGAGTTGGAGGTGGCTCAGTAATAGTGGACTCCTAGCACTTGCAAGACCCGGGCTTGATCTCATAAGTACCGCCAAAAAGCCTTACAGGTGCTTGTTTTTTAGAACCTGATTAAAACATTTAAGTTTCTAGGATACAGAGCATAGCTTAGTGGTTCAAAAGCAAAGACTCTGGGCCAATTTAACCGAATGTGATGGCACCCACTGCTAATCCAACACTCAGGCTGAGAAAGAGGGATTGCTGTGAGATTGAGATCATCCTGAGCTGCCTGGAATACAGAGTGAGACAGAGCCTGTCTAAAAAATGAAATTAAAAGAAAAACTTCAAAAAGGGAGCCACTTGCCCATTTAATTAAAGGTTTCCCTGTACATAGGTTGGTATAGTTGAAACAGTCTATAGGCCGAGACCACTGGGGTAATAACAAGGGAAGGGAACATCAAGAAAATGAAGATGGTACAAGGCTTGAAGTTAGATTAAAGGGCAAGGCTTCAAGATACAAACACCACTGTATTTTTTCACTTATGTTTGCTTCCTTGGCTTCAAGCATCTGCTGACAAAGGCAAAATGTGACTGGCTCATTAAAGTGAAAATACTCTTGGATGGTTTCATTTTTTTTTTCCTGCTCCATAACCACATCTAACAGTTGCTTCCTCAACATAGCAGGTGTTTGTAGTGGGCTTTAGAAGCTCTGCAGTGTACCATGTAAAGAGTTTCGGGATAGTTCATCTACCAGCTTTTTAAGACCTCACCGTATCAGCACAAAAACTCAGTAATAAGGTCTTGGTACGTGCTTGTGCTCATTGGGAATGGTGGACTTTCCTAACCAGCTTAGTTCCATGGGAGTGGGAGATGGGTCTGGAGTGGGATGTGGTGGCCTTATCAGGAAGTTGTAAGATGCAAGTAGAAGCTGTTTTTGCCATAAACGGCAAGACAATAAAGGAACTACACATGGTGCCACACCTCACCCAGAAAAGCACAAAGTCTTCCGAAAGTTTCTGGGATTTTTCATTTGGATTCTCTCTGATAGAAACGTACACTACAGTTGGCAGACAAACTCTTTTGGTGGCTCAGGGGAGGTGGTTGGGACCAAGGCCTTCACACCAATAAACATACCTTCCAAACACTTTTTGTTTTCAGACTGTCCTCCCTAAGCCACTAAGTTGCGCAGGCTGGGCTTGAATTTGGAATCCTCCTGTTTCAGGCTCACACACTTTCTGATTAGAGGTCTGCTCCTTAGAGGCTCAGCACAGATTTCTTGGTACAAATAAATGTGAATGCCGCCAATTGCAGTTTTTGCCAAGTATAGCAAAGTTGCCAAACCTGACATGGAGCTGAAGTGAGCCAGTAAAGTTACTTTGGTCAAATCTCATTCTGGTTCAAACCTGGAAAAGACCATTAGAATCTGTTTAAGAGACTTAAGGTATGCTTTGACTGTTGAACTGAGGAAACACTGCTTTGAGGATTTTAGGAAAAAATGAGCAATGGAATAACCTTGGTGTAGTACTTAACCTTGTGCTAAACATGCCACCCACACCTAAACTAGCTGGTCTAAAGAGTAGTTGGATGTTGAAAACCCATGTCTTGTAAATGCCCTAACTTAGAGCTGGCAGAGGGCTATTAATGCTGGACCCTTTCCATCATTTGTAATTTCAAGACCTGTGATGCTCTTGAGACAGGCTAGAGTAAGTAAGTAAAGGTTAGATGAGACCAGTGAAGCAAATCCTGTGTCATTTCTACTGTAAATTAAATGAACCATGGTCGACAATATCAAGTGTCAATGGGTAAAACAGTATCTACACCCACATCTGCAATTTGTATCAAACTTTGTGGAAGGCTTACAAAGACTTGACAACTTTAGCTTTTCGTTGAGTTCTCCACTTTCTGGTATAAGGGAGTTTTTAGACTGCTGATAATTGAAGTTTACATATGCAGTCAAAACTTCAACGAAGCAGCCTTAGCATAACTGTATAATGCATTCCTTAGGAAACACATGAATCAAGGTCCAAGAAAGTAAAGTTCTTTTTAAGCATTCTACTTACGTCACAGTAGTCTATAAAATTATAGGCATTTAACATTTCTTGTATGAAGCCTAAAGTGACCTGTAAGTTTCTGCCACTATCAAAATTTGAGGCTTTAGACCTTCAGGTATATGTCCACCAGCCCTTCTGGGAGGAGGTACTCAGGACTGAATTTAGTCTTTGCACTGAGCTACATCCCCAACCCTTTTATGATAAGTTACTAAGTCGCCAGTTGTTCACACTGGCTTGTGATTGTCCAGCCCTAAGTCTTCCAAAGTGCTGCGATGATATTAAGGAGAATTAAGGCCAGTATTCAAAAAAGTTTAGGGAAGCAGCTGTGCGAGTTCATTGACAGCTCAGAGAAGCCCACAGGAGATAGCCAGATCAAGTGGAGCCACATAAATCTTTGCATTTTTTTCTCTTACATGGAGTGTGGCCTGAACTGCTGTAGACCAGTCTTAAAAACATGCACTACTGAAGGATGTTGCCAACCCTGCTTTTGGATACATAATATTATCTCCACAATTCATTAAGGCATTTAACGCTTGCACTCCAGAGGAACACTTGTCACTCCCCATCTTCAACATGTGACGGTGATATTCATTTATCAAACCTATGAGCCGGTTTTGACTGTTAAATTCAGTTACACATCCTGGCTTCAAGTCTTTACTGGCCAGTTTTCATTGCTGTCCTGCCTGCAGATCCTGGTTGCAGAAGTGTTCAAGGCTTCCAACTGCCATTTATGTGGTCACAACTCCAGGTCTGACTCAAATCCTAATCTTTCCTACAATTAGTTTCCATCTTTACTCCACTGCTAAAAATAGTGCATCGGGTGGCTCTATTTTGTGATTAATTCTCCATGTTCTTTCAGAGTCCTTCATGTTTGTTTCCATTCTTAGGAAGATCACACAAAACCTGGAGTTGGCTTCCTTTTGTGTTCCACTCCTTCTCCCTTTGGAGTAGCACACAGGCCTTATTGTTAGTTTGACCTAGAAAGCTAGGTTTGGGAGGGATTAAAGCACTTGCCTAGCAAGTGCAAGGTCCTGGAGTTCGATTCTACCACCACATAAGTTGGGTGTAATGCTGCCTGCCTGTTTTAACCCCTGCACAGAGACCAGGGCAGGAAGACTGCTGTGAGTTTGATGCCAGCATGGGCTATAAATAGCAAGACCCTGTCTCAATAAAGATTGGGCTGGAAGAATTGCACAGCAGTTGTAATGCTCAGCAAGCACAAATCCCTGAGTTCCATTACCCAGCACTGTATCAAATGGATGGTAATACATACCTGTGGTCCCCACCTTAGGAAAGTTGAGGCATGATCCTCATGAGTTTGCAGTCAATTTGGGCTGCGAAGTTCAGAACCAGCCTAAATATTAGAGTGAGACCCTGTCTCAAAATCATGAGGGCAGAGAGGAAACTGACTCATGTAGCTCAATCTTGAAAGTGAGATTTTGTCTCTTAAGTGCTGAGATTACAGGAGTGCATCAATCTGACCAGCTGAAAAAGTTTTTTTTTTTTTAAAGGCTGGTTCTGTCAAAGAGTATTAACTTGGTAGCTCCCTTCTTAACCATGCTAATTCTAATAATAATGTTTTCCCTGGTTATACTGGCTGATCAGTAATAAATCCTTTTTGTTAACTATCTTTGTTAATTTTATTTTCTCATGCAACTTGTTTGTAGGTTCTATTTTTCCTTCCACATATCTAGCAGTGCTTGTAGCCATCTTGCATTTCATTAGTTACCATTGAGTTAAATAGATGAATCTTGATCACATTTTTCTTTCATTTCTGTTTCTGACATTAAACCACTTTTATGACCTTTAAGATACCAGTTCCTTTATAGCAAAGTGAGGATACAAATAAATGATTTTAAAAATCCAGTGTTCACCAAGCCAAATCTAGGATTTAGTGCCTGTAGATGGTGGAATTTGAAATAGGCCATTTTGGGACATGGTGCAGATGGTCAGTGTATGAGAGTAAAAGCACTTCAACGTAGTGTATGAAGTGACAAAACTTGGTACAGCATTAAATACAGAAATAATTCAAACATTTGTTCCTGATTAACCCAAGGATGTGTTTTGAAACATCTCCAGGGCCAAGCTAAGAAGGGAAGAAAGTCATGCTGCATGGAGACACAATTTAATTGGGAGATGAAAGAGCCTGGCTTAAATGCTCTACGTCAAGAATCGGATGTTAGCTCTAAAGGAGTGAGGCACTCACTGCTACTGCGCTGGTGAGAATGTCCAGTTTAAATGCGTGAGACAGGCACTCTGGACGGTGAACTGAGGGGAGAGTGCCAGGGCAGGGATACCAGCTGAGGTATGCTGTTGGCAATGGAGTACTACTCTGCCATAAAGAAAATCTGACTCCCCTGCAGGAAAATGGATGCACCGAGACCAGAGTGCTCAGCAAAATGAACCAGACACGGAAGGTTAAACTGCGCGTGGTTTCTGTACTATGAGAACACTCCTAAAAAAAGGTGGAAGAAAGAAGACACTGGAGAGCGGATAGGAGGGTGAGGGAATAAGGGGAAGAATGATCGTGATGTGACATGTAAATACACCAGTTTCTTAAGCGGACTGTACTGTACGGCGAATACATAATAAATAGAATAAAAAGGTACGCGGTTGGTGATGTACGATGTTGAGTAGGGAAACTTTTTCACCATTTCTTGAAAAAAAAATTTTGGTGGTACCGGGGATGGAATCTGGAACCTTCCGACTGAGCAACAGCCCTGGCGTTTAACCTTTTTTTTTTTTTTTTTTTTTTTTGAGACAAGCTCTTGCTAAGTTGCCCAGGCCTGGCTCAAATTTAAGGTCCTCCGGCCTCCGCTCCCCCACCGGAGTGCCGGACGCCAGGCCTGTGCTGCAGCCGGGCCGTTCCCTCTCCTGCCCTGGGCATTGGCTCACCGGAACGCGATCAAATTTTCATTTCTTAGCAATAGCCTGAGTGGTGTCCTCGGAGCTTCTGAATGAGTTTTTACCGTCACTTATCTTCACTAGCAGAATAATGCCTTAGTCGGCGAAATTCTGCCAAAGGGTTCGGTACCGTTAAAGCGAGCTGGAGGAAACGCTTACAAGTGCCGATGCCCTCCTCCGCCTGCTTTCGGCCAGTGTTGCCCCGGCAACTTGGAAATGTCGCGGGTCGGGGAAGGACGAGGACTAGCAATAGCTCGTCACAAATGGCTCAAGCCTGCGACGTGGGTTTGGGAGAAGGGGCCCCGCCAGGCCACGTCCACCCACGTCCACCCCGCCGCCCGGCTCCCGCCCGGCCGCCCGCCCACGCGCGCGACCCGTCGCCCCGGGTACCTTCCCCTTCCCGGGCTCGCCAGGTTCCGACGCGGCCGCCATGCGGACCAGTTGGCGCCTGCTTCCCCACCCCCGCTCCCGCGGCGCGCAGCCGGGCGGAAGCTGGGCCCGCGCCCCGCCCACTGCCGCGCGCCGGCCGCCATCTTAGGGACTGCTCCCGACGTTCCGCCGAGGGCGTGCGGTGCCTCGCGGGCCGCCGCCTTTGTTCAGCGGAAGGGTCGCGCTGTGTTCCCCGTGCGCGAGCAGGCCTCGGGGCCGGGGGCACGGGAGGAGGCTGCCTGGCGGAACACGCCCGTGGGGCGCGGCGGGGGCGGGGCCGAGTCCCAGCACGGCGAGGACGGCACTCTTCCCGCCTCGGCCGCCTCCGCCCCAACCGCCATGCCTAACCGTCGCCTCCGCGCGCGTGCTCGAGCAGCCCCGGGCGCGCGCCCTCGGGCGGGGCCGCGGCGGCGTGGGCGCGCGCCGCCGCGGCTTTGTCCTGCGGGGCGGGCCGCCGGCAGGGCCCCCCGGCCCGGAAGTGGCCGCCGTGGTGCCGCGGCCGTGTCCGCTGAGTGTCCTTTGTCCTTCCGGTCGCGGGCCTCGCCCTGGTGCCGCGCCTGGCTCCCGTGGCTCGCCGGCCATTTAGTCCTTGGCTCCCCACTGGGGCCGTTCCCGTCCCCACGCCCACGCCACCTCCCAGTTTTCGTGACCTTGCTTCATGGGTTTAAAATAGCAACGCTCGGTTAGCCCAAGGGAGACTGGGGACAAGATGGAGGCGACCGCTTGCAGCTCCCGGCGAACATGCGCCAGGACCTTGGTGCCGCCGGCCGGGGGATGGGCGGCCCCGAGGGCCGGAGCGCGGTGCATTTCGGTATCTAAGGCGAGAAATGCCTGCAGAATTCATTTCAAAAAATGAATTTTTTTTTGTCGCGTTCTTCGTTACGCTCCTTCCTACGACTGCGACATAACGTGAAACAAAATGCTGCATACTGGCGAGATGCATCGAGGACGGGGGCTGGCTGCTTCCGTGTAAGATGGGAGCGATCGTTCGCCAGGCGGCCCAGTGCCGGCACCAGCACCGCGCCAGGGCGCCGCGGGAGCTCCCCGGTCCCGCTGCCTCGTGACTCTCAGCCCTGCCTCAGCCTTTGTCTATCTTTCTGTTGCAGGATTTAGCCCTTTCTGTTTCAGTGGGGACGATTAAGCCTGTTATTGTACTAAGTCAATCTGCTTGTAATTATGCTGCAGCCGGCACACAGTAGGTACCCAGCGTGCCCAACAATGACTTAATATAACTATCCTTAGCTGAGCTTCGTTTTGCTTATTAAATACTTTCATAGATTTTCTGCTCCCATTAAAATACACCAGATCCCATAACAAAATACAGTGATTGCATTTATGTGCTTGTATGTGACAGGTTTTTAAAGAAAAGTATTTGTTACTTGAAATTGGACCCTTAGAGATTACATACTGTGCTAATATTCTTAAGAGAATAGAAACAAGTAAGGCTACTGGTGATATCTTGCTAAATTTGGGGTTCTCGGCTGAAATTCTTATGCCAATTATACTTTGAACTGCGTCTGGAAGGTACTAGGAAAGGTAGTAATATTCCATAAAGGAGTGAGGAATTCTTTTGAAGTAGTTTCTAATTATGTTGTAAAGGAAAAATTGGAAAAGTACTAGGTAAAGTTATCATTAAGTCATCCTATTTGATTTTTTATCGGGACTGAGAAGTTGCCAGAGTAGACTTTGTTGGGGTCCATTTCATGAATCTTTAAAAATTATTTCACATAAAAATGTTTTAACTTTCCTAAGCTTGCACCATACTTGAATATTTTTTAAGGTTATGTATGGATTGAGAAGTAAAACTCAAATTCTTCCAAATAAACACAACAGTTTGATGTATATTTCTAAACTGTTTTTCTTAATTAAAAATTATTGTACGAATACTTATATTTTGCAGTTATTAAAACAACACTAGAGCCAGGCATAGCAGTGGTAGGGAAGGCTGAGGCAGGAGGTTGGGAAGTTCAAGGCCTGGGTGGGCGATTCACAAAAAACTGTCTCAGAATAAAAGGGCTGGGGCTGTAACAGCTCTTTATGGTTGAATCACCCGGGTTGGAAAACAAAAAGCACTCCACACTGGGATGTAGGGAGCAGGAAGGGCAGAGTCTGTGCTACATGTGTATGTCTGGATGTGCATATATGGCATTGCACTGCCATTTGCATTCTTTTTGTCATTTGTCCTGGAAAGTTTATCATGTGTCTGTAGATGTCATTCATTTCAGTGACTCCTTAGTGGTCCTTTAGCCATTATCTTTCTGACTGATACCTCTATAGAAAGTTTCAGTTTTTGCCTGGGGTGGTGGTGCATATGTGTAGTGGCCCATCCCTGTAATCTCAGCACTCTGGGAGCTAAAGCAGGGCAGAGTTCAAGGCCAGCCTGGGATACACAGTGACTGTAATGTCAGCCAGAACCAAGCAGAGGAGTCTTTTCTCAGGAAAAAAAAATTGTTCATGAGTGAGGGCCAAGGCTTGCCAAGGGCAGCCCTGTCCCTCACGGCCCACCCGATCCCAGCAGAAGCAGGGCATTCTGGGTCCTGGCCGTTGATCCCAGCACTGTGGGAGGCTGGGAGTGGGGTAGTGACGGAGCGCAGGACAAGAATTGCTACTTGGCAATTTGGTGAGACCCTGTCTCAGGTTAGAGGTGGACATGGGCTAGGCTGTGGCTCAGTGGGAAGGCCCTGGGTTGAATCTCCAGTAGCAGAAAAAAAAAAAGAAAATTAATCCAAAAAAAAAAAAAAGCTCCAGTGAGCATCTTTATACGTATGTCTTTCTGAACATATGCAAGCATTCCTGAGAGCTGGGCTATAGCTCAGTGTTAGAGCTCGGACCTGGCCAAGCACAAAGCCGGGGTCTTCGTGCCCTGTACTGCAAAAAAGAAAAACAGACGATTGCTGTAGGATAGATTTCTGGAATGGAGTAACTGTTCCAACAGCATACATATGTTAAAAAATTTAATTCACACTGCTGTTTTCCAAAAATCAATAATGTATGAGTGGCTTCTTTATAATCATTTCAGAACTGTGCATGATCATGTTTTACAATTTTTGTTGAATCTGATGGGTAAAAATTATATCTTACTGCTTTATCTTTTCTAATCAGTTGTACATTGGTTAGGAACAATCTTTTTGTTTTAGAGGCAAGATCTCAGTCTATAGTCCAGGCTGATCCTAAACTCTATGTAGCCCTGGCTGGCCTTGAGTTCACAGCAGTCCAGCTGTCTCAACCTTTTGAGTGCTGGGATTATAGGCCTGTGGCTTGACTTGGGCCCAGCTTAGTTTCCATTTTTAAAAATTATGTAGTATCTGTTTTATTGTCTTTAAAAAAACTTTTAAAATTCATTACTAAGTTCACTTATTTTTCACTATTCTTTCTTTCTAATCAATATTTAAAGCTATAGAATTTCCTCTGAGCATCGTTTATCATGGTTATATCATAAGGCTTGATGTTCAATGTTCCTATTGCCCTTTCCTGAGTTTTCCTTTTTCCTTTTGGGTCTCGACATCAAATCCAGGGCCTTCCCAATTAGCTATATCTCCAGCCTTTATTTTATATTATTTTTCTTTAGAGACAGGGTCTCACCAAGGTGCTGATCATGAGGCTGGCCTCGAATTTGTGATCCTTTTGCCTCAGCTTTCCAGAATGCTGGGATTACTGGCCCGTACTGTCAGGCCTGGCTTCCTAAATTTTCCAGCTTCAACATTTATTTCCTTCCAAATGAATAATTTGGAAATGCTAATTTCTACTTTTTTTGTTTTATTTTGTTTGACATGATAGCCTGTGTATTTCTCCTCTTTGGAATTTACTTATTTTGTGTTTATATATATGTTACCTACAAAGCCATTTGGTCCATGGGCATTTGGAAAGAATGTATTTTGGCATTAAATCAAGCTAATTATTCATAATGTATAATTATATATATATATGTAATATAACAGCATTGACATAAGTTTATTGTCTTTAAAAATTTCTTTTCTTTTCTTTGTAGATGGGGTCTTGCTTTGTAGTCTGGGCTGGTCCTGAACTCACTATGTAGCCCAGATGGCCTAAACTCACGGCAAAGCTCCTGCCTCAGCCTTCTGAGTGCTGAGATTATATGTATGTGCCACCACACTCAGTTTATATGGTGCTTGGGAATCAAACCCAGAGCCTTGTGCTTGCTAGGCAAGAACTCTAACTGCTGGGCTACACCTGGAGCCCCATAAGTTTATTGTCATTCAATAATTTTTTTGAATGGTAAAAGTTTTTATGGTGACCAACAAACTCTGACTCTCATTACCTTAAGTGAGAATGAAATGCACCGATGAGAGGAGGTGGAGACAGTATATTGAAGAAAAAATTCAAGAGCTGGATTACAAAAAGGAACGTCTGGTACTGTTATGGGGTTCTAGATAGCAAAAACCTTACGGGTGACAGTCACCCTAGGAATCATAACTGACTGGCTCGTCTGGTCCTTCCCCTATACCTTGTCCTGCCCCTCCCCTGTCTTGCAGGAACTACTGTGTTTGGCAGTGGATGCAGGCTGTGTTGCTGGACGTCTGGAATAAGGAGGCCCTCTACCATGAAGGACGGAGCAGGGCCTGAAAAACACTTCTCTGGACATCTCTTCCCTCCTGGTTTGTCTCCTGGGACGCTGGTCTACTACGCTGGCGCCCTCTTGTGGGAGGGAGTGTGTACTGTCAGCAGCTTAGCCCTGGGGAGTGCTGGTAATCGGACAGTAGGACAGTGGGAGTCAAATGGGGGTATCGTCTTAGAGATCTGGTGGGCTCTGCTAGCAATGGCTCTCTCTTTGGTCTATGTAGAGTTGCTTTTTAAATTTTAATTTACTTTTTTTGAGATAAGGTTTCACCGTGTAGCCCAGCTGGCCTTAGACTCAGCAATCTTCCTGCCTCAGCCATGCCCTAGTTAAGTGGTACTGGGGAATTGAACTCAGGGCCTTGTGCTTGACACTCTAACCACTGTGCTAATCCTCCAGCCCTGGAGTTGTTTTTTAATCAGGGATGTTGAGTTCAGAGGCACTATGATCACTGATCTTTTCCATCGTTCAGAAATTTCTAGCCAGGCTGGGTGATGCAGACCTGTAGTCCTACAGCAACTTAGTGAGCCTCTTCCTCAAAATCAAAACTCAAAGCAGCTGGGGTGCAGCAGAGTGTGAAGGCCCGGGGCTCCAACCCCAGCAGGTCTGCTGCTGCACGTTCCTATCTTTCCAGTGAAGTTACTGATGATTTTTCTATCTCTTTGTCGTTTCCCTAGACTTTGGAGGAAGGAGTGATATGTTTGTGTTTACTCAGACCTCTCCAACTCTAAATTGGGAATATTCTCCTCATCTTCCTGCCTGATCCTTTTTTCACTAAAATAGTATGTGAGTGTGTGGGTAATTAAGTCTAAGAGTACTGAACTGGGAATAGAAGGAAAACCGGCTTTTTTCTGCACACCTTTCCCTGATCAGCTAGGATCCCGTAGGGCCTTTTCATTGGTAGTTTGAGTTCATTTTTTTTTTTAACAGAAAATGTTCATCTTGCTCTGTCTTGACTTTTCAGGTTAGATTCCTTGTCTGCTCATTCCCCTTCCTTTCATCCTGTCACTATAGTTTTAAACAGTCAAACCAGAGGTTGCAGTATAGCACAGTCATAGAGAGCTTGCCTCGGGCTAGGGGCCCAGCTCAGTAGATACAGGGCTTGCCTAGCAGTGGAAGGCCCTGTGTTTGATTCCCCAGCACCACCCAGGCTGGCCATAGTGGTGCACGCCTGGAGCCCTAGCACTCAGGAGGCTGATGCAGGAGGACTGCAGTGAGCTTAAGGCCAGCCTGGACTACATAGTGAGTTCAAGACCAGCCTGGGCTGCACAGTGAGACCTTGTCACAAACAAACAACATCAAAACCATAGTTTACCTAGCAAGCCTGATTTCCTGGGTGCCTAAATAAATAAGCAAACAAACTAACATTTAGAATGTACGTTGCTCTGACGGTGTGCATATTCCGTGTAAATAGCTGAGCCATGCAAAGCACTAGGATTTCATTCCTCTTCATGTAAAGTATTTTTCCCCCAGTACTGGGAGTTAAACCCAGGGCTTATACTGAACTCCGTTACCAGCCTTTTATTTATTTATTTATTTATTTTAAGAGAGAGGGCCTTGCTGAGTTGCTCAGGCTCAACTTTTTTTTTCTTCGGCCTCAGTCTCCTGGGCCATGGGATTAAAGGTATGCACCACCATGCCTGACTCAGGTTGGGATTTTATAAGTAATGCTGCTGTTGTGACCATTCACAGACTGTTCCTGATGGGTGGTTTCATTCTTAGGGCTGGAATTGCTGGGTTATTAGAACTTAGTTTATGGTTAACTTGTTCAGAACAGAGTTTTTGGATCATAGGTGTGGGCCATTGGGTCCTACTGAGAAGTGTAGAATTTAAATATATCCGAGGTTTCAATGTAACTATGGAACTTTAACATTTTTCTGAGATGAGATTATTTATTTGACAAGAACAAAAAAGTTATAAAACATGGTCATCATTTTATCCAGGAGACAGACAGAATGCATCCACAGAATGAGTTTCACAATCAAGGTTTCTGAGGCTGCGGGGCAGAGCTCAGTAGTCAAAGTGTTTGCCTAGCATGTGCAAGGCCAAGGGTTCAGTTTCCCAGCACCACATAAAAATTAGCTAGGTGTGGTGGCACATGCCTATAATCCCAGCACTTGGGAGGCTGAGGCAGGAGGGTTGCCAGCCTGGGCTCCATAGTGAGTTGAGGATCATGCTGGACTACGGAGCAAGACCTTGTCTCAAAAAACAAACAGAAAAAGTTAAGATTTATTTTATAGTTACATAAGTCCATCTTTTTTCGTAAATCACTTAGACCATCCATGGGGTGGAACTGCCCGTGTGAGGTAGAGATAGCTGCGTCTGTAGGAGCTCACAGTCACAGTCTAGATTAAGAATAATTTACACATGCATAGCATACAGAGTAGGTTAAAGTGTTAGGAGGGACACAAAGATTTGTGAATTAATCTTTAGCACATTTAATATTTCAGTTGTCCTTGATAAATGAGTTTCTTTGCTTCCATTTGAACCACTTTGTTAAAATTTCATTATGTCAATAAAGGACACCGTCTAGCGATTTCCCTGATGGTCAGTTCGAGGGACATGTCTATTTTTACGTACACATGCGAAGCCAGTGTAAATGTCTGTTGGCTTACATGGGAAGAAGTAATTTCAAAGATTGGAAGAGTGGGGGGCCTGCAATTCCAGCCATGCTGGGAGGCTGAGGCAAGAAGATCGAATATTTAAGTCCAGTCTGGATGATTTAGTGACTTAATGAGTTCCTGTCTGAAAAATCAAAACCAAGAAATGGGCTGGGCTGGGCTGGCAGTGTGGCCTAGTTTGTAGCCCCCGGTTCCATCCTCAGCACAGAAACCAAACCAGTTGCTGGAGCCGCATCTGAGTCCTTCAGTGCCATGTGATGGCATCTTTCATCGGCGTTCTCTGCAAGACATTCTCCTCCCGAATACATTTAACCACTTACCAAGACCTTGTCTCAAAATCAGAAATAAAAAATGGGCTGGGAATGTAGAGCAGTGTGAAGGCCCTGACCCCTCAGTATCACGAAGAAAACCAGGAATAACAAGAAGGAACTTCTGTGTTTCTCCCTTTGCTGAGCTTGAGTCGTGTCAGGCTTGGGAAGCAGCAGCTCTTTCTGACCTCTCCAAGGAAACGTATCTTGGGTGAAGGTCTCCAGGACCCCAAGATCAAAACCCTCTGGTGCTCAAGTCCCTTCTATAAACTGCTGTAATATTTGCATAGGGCATATACACATGCTCTGGGTACTTTTAATCATCTCTAGGTTATTTATAATGCCTGACATAATTAAAATGTACATGTAAATGATATGCAAATAATTGCTATGCTGATTAATTGGTAGGCTGAGTATCTTGGCACCTGTTTGCCATTTGGCCTTTAAAGTCTTAGCTTAAACAACTGACAGTGAGAGAAATCACGTTTAAGACTGGAAAATAATAATTGCTATTAAAAAAAACCCCTAGACACTGAGCGACACACATTTCTGGGTCCCCCTTCTGGCTAGCAGAAGCTTTACCCTATCTTTCTTTCCCATTTTGTAAGTTTTCCAATAAAGCCTTTTCTTCACAAAAATTGCTATCTTATTTGCAAATTAAAAAATTTCCAATCCAAGTATCTGTATGAACTTATAATAAAAACAGTCTATATAGTTAAACATAGGGCTGGAGGAATAGCACAAAGTTTAGAGCACTTGCCTAGCAAGCTCAAGACCCTTGGTTCAGTTCCCCAGTACCACATAGACTGGGCATGGTGGTGCACACCTATAATCCAAGCACTCTGGGAGGCTGAGGCAGGAGGATTGTATGAATTTGAAGCCAGCCTTGGCTCCATAGTGAATTCAGGACCAGCCTGGATAACCTGGCGAGATACTGTCTCAAAAATTTTTGAGTGACGTGTTTGAGGTGTTCGATGAGAGAATCTGAATAGCTCTCCAGTGCTGCTCCTTCTGCCCCAGTGGGCTACCAGCTCTTGTCAGAAAGACCATTCCCTAAACTTTTGCCTTCCATCCTCCATAGTTAGGTCCTGAGGTTTAGCTGTGATGGTTTGTGAGGTTTTTATTATAACTACTTATTACCTAATTTAGAACTTATTTTATTTTTGGTGCTGGGGATTGAGCCCACAACCTCTTGCATGCTAAGCACACGCTCTACCAGAGCTATGCCCCTCAGTCCCAATCTTACTACTTTCAAGGAGGAGAAAGCTATAGTATTTTCAATACATACACTTTTTCATGTTGGATATCGCTTTCCAAGTAAAATTTGCCAGCCTTTTAACTCAATAATGTATGTCATGCTCAAAGTTCAATGAATAATTTACTTTATCGCAGCATTCAGTTAGCATCATGTAAGCATTAAAAATCTTTTTATCAGTGTAAGCATAGATGCAGTGGGCAGCAAATTGCGCTCCCTAGTGGCCATCCTTAGGATTTCTCATTATATTGGAAAGATAAAACCAGTAACACGGTGTATTTGTATTATTATATGAAGATTCCACAAGTTTTTTTTAACCAACTATGCTCCTTATTTTTAAGCTTTTTGTTTGAAACTATGACCCAGATAGAGATAATTACAGAAATCCACACATTCACCTTAATGATCATAATTAGGGAAACACCATTCAGTTACCATCGAGTTAAGAAATAGAATTTGGCCAGCCACTGATAAGACTCTCCATACACCCATCTAATCACATCTTCCTCCCGCCCTGGAAGGAATAACTGGAGACAATCACTGGCTCGTGTTTCTTTACAGTTCACTTGGGTCTCTATAGTAATCAACTAAAAAGTCACAATATGATTTTAAGTCTCAGAATCAGCAATTTTTGCTTCATTCTCTTCTCATTCTTATATCTCTTGAAAATCCAAATCCTTTGACTTGTGAACTTCGCCACTGTCAGGATATTGCTGACAACATAATTCTTGGTGCTGTCCAACATGTCCTAAGTTTCCTATAATGTGGCAACTGGATCCTGAAGTTTGATGAGGGGGTAGGTTCAATACTTTGGCCAGAGGGCAGGTCAAAATTTTTTACGATCTTTCTTGAGTTTCTTTGTTTTTTATTCAAATAAGTTTTCTGTCAGAATACAGGTGTCATGAAAACCATCACTAAACCAAAGCCAAAATGGGAAAAGATTTATATCAGTATCATAGATTTGAGCCAGTCTACCACTACTGGAAATCTGATTTACACATCTGGTGGGCTCAACAAGAGGACAACGGAGGAGGGTGCTGAGATGGGAAAGGGCTCTTTGTTGGTTGTGGTATCTTGACTGGCTTGGGAGCTGCTGAGGGGATTAGTAGAGGGCATTTCTGAATGTGCCAGGGCAGGCCATGACCTTGAGTGTGTTTGCAGGTGGATCATGATCCAGGCCTGACCTTGGGTACTATGTCTGGTTCCTTGCCCTTTGCTCTCCGGTGCTGTTTCTCTGCTCTGCTTTCCGGCAGCCATGAGTTGAATACATTTGCTCACCATGCCCTTCTGCCGCATTTTCCTCTTGGAGCCAGACTTCCATGAACTGAGTCCCCTGAAAACATGAGGATGTTCGACTCATTTATTTGCTATTCTACTTCCTTCCCAATGAGTTCCACTAATTTAGGGCCCTTGAAGTTAATTTCTGGGGTCTCAGGCATTTCTGTGGGTGTCCTATTACCTTCTTCCCATGCTTCTGCTGCTGAGGGACTTCACTTTAAAGGTCTAGTGAAGAGGTTTCTTTGAATGACTATGAGGGTGTGTAGGGAGAGCCGCTATTCATGTGAGTTCTGCGCTGGGAGTAGGTACTGAAGGAGGACCTAAGAGTCCAATAGTCTCTGAGGTGTCTTGTTCACTCCAAGCCCCCTCAGCAAAGCTCTCCCACTTGTCCTGGCTTCCCTCCCCTGAGGGCAGGGCTCTCCACCCTACGAGGTGCACCACTACACCTCAGCCTTTCAGGGGGTCTGCAGCCTTTCTCTTGTCTCCATAGCTGTCTCTTGTGCTAGTTTCTTTCTAGGCACTGTTTAAGAGCGACTTCAGAAGCCCTGATGTGCTCTTCTGAGCCTGCTTTTACTAATAAGTAGTTCAGTTTTGGGCTCTTGTTAAAAAATGATTCTTGCTGACGTCACTGCCTGTTATGGCTGCTTCTGGTTAGGATCCAAGAGGCCTTTTCTAGGGGAAGCTCTCATTGCAGTTTGCACTACCCACAGGCTTGTTTTCGGAGGCTGGCGCTACCAGGTGTTCTGAGTTTCACATCTCCGGGATCCGGGCTTACTGTGGTCACGTGTTCTGATTCCGGTTCCGGTTCCGGGTAGGCTGTCCTCTCTGCAGACGCCAGCAGCGTGGGGCGGCTCTCAGTCAGCCTGGGGCGGCTTCGTGGGCTGCTGTTTTCCTCCACTTCCAATGTGTGTTCGGGATTTTTGATCTTCTCGTGGCCTCCATTCCTTCGTTGGGGTGTGCCTTCCTCTTCTAGGTAAGTTGAACCGGCAGTTTTTAATTACAGTCTTAACTTTTTCAGTGAGTCCCCAAGGAGACATTGTATAGCTCTGTTCCTCGGCTGCCATCTTGACTGGAAGTCAAGAATTAAATTTAAATTTTAAAAAGAAAAAAAATCCTGGCATGGTGAACACTTTTGCTCCAACTAACTCGCAGCTGAAGTAGTCTGCTGAGATGAACCACGAGGCTGCAGAAATGCTCGGGCAGAAGCTTAACAGTGCCTCCTGCCCTGTGTCAGGTGTTGAAAATCTAGGGACGCTTAATGAGAATAAGATTCTGGTTGGTAATTTAGACAGAGGTAGAACTTGTTTCAGTACCCAGGAAAAAGCTCTGGAGAGGGTGGATTACAATAGAGAGAAGCATTGGCCTGGTGTAATTTATTTTAGAAGCCTAAATCCTGCAAGATTAAAGCCATGTGTTACATCTAAAGTTTTACATACCTCTGTCAGTGCTGAGTGTGTTATTGAGATTATCTCAGAAATGATCTTGAATCAGGAAGCACAAAATGTTTGACTATTGTTTTTGAGAGAGGATCTGGCTGTGTAATATAGGCTGGCCTTGAGTTTATGCTCCTGCCTCAGCCTTCCAAATGCAAGGATTATAAATATGTGCCACTGTTCCTGGCTGATTGATTTTGTTGGTGTTATATTAACAATTTTTTTTGAGACAGGATCTTGCTCTTTAGAGTCCAGGCTAGTCTCAAACTTATGGCAATCTTTCTGTCTCAGCCTCCTGAGTGCTAGGGTGACAGGCATGCGTTACCACATCTGCCTTAGGTGCTGCTGGGGAATCAAACGCAAGGCCTTGTGCGCACTAGGCAAGTGCTTTAACCCCTGAGCTAAGCCCCAGCCCTGTTAACAAATATTGATGTTCAATGTCTAAATCTATTAATTATAAAATGGTAATAGCCTGTCACTTGTTTTTCATCTCTCAGTTGCAATACATTCATGAAGAGAGGCCTTCTCTCATCTACGTTTGGTGACCTAGTGGCATCGCTAGCAAACATAGGCTGCAGCCTGGTGCATCAGATGACTTTTCCCTCTCCCTCTTTCAGACGCAGATTGAATGTAGTGGGAGGAACGTATGTCGCTCTGAAGTTCCCTCACCATAGGAATGCATAATCAGGGCTGGAGGAATAGTGCAGTGGTTAGAACACTTAACCAGCAAGCACAAGGCCCTGCATTCCATTTTCCACCACCACCTAAGCCAGATGTCGTGTAACCCCACCTGCAACCCCAGTATTTGGGAAGCTGAGGCAGGAGGATTGCCATGAGCTTCAGGCGAGTCTTGGGTATGTAGTGAGTTCAGGACCAGCCTATACTACAGAGCAAGACTCTGCCTAAAAAAACAAAAACGTGAAATCAGGAAAGTAGCCTCCTGCTTGCAGTTTCTCAATCTCTTCCTCCACTCTTGAGTGCTGCCTCTGTTTGTTCTTGGGGTGGCACTTGCTAGAAATGGAGCCCCGTGTGTGCCACGGCAGTACGGCTCATGTAGGAACAGCCAGAGAGGTGTTTGATTCTTTTCATTTTTTGCCAGTTTTTCAGGATAAAGAATTGGTTTCCTAACATCCTCCAGATGTGTGATTAAATCTGAGAGGGAGATGTAAGTAAGAATTTGTGGAGGTAAAGCTGGGGTGTAGCTCAGTGGTAGAGCACTTGTCCCCCCCAGCCAAGGCCCTGGATTCAATCCCAGCTTGAGAAAACAAAGGAGTTAGAGTTACAGAAGCATTACATGATCTGGTGGTTGGCAAGTGGATGCCTCTTCTAATGGATCCCTAATCTTCATTTTTTAATTTTTTTTTTTTTTTGAGACAGGATCTTTCTCTGCAGTCTAGGCTGATCCTGAACTCACTCTGTAGCCTAGGCTGGCCTCAAACTCATGGCAGTCCTTCTGCTTTGGCCTCCTGAGTGGTGGGAACAGGGCTTTGTGCTTGCTAGGCAAGTGCTTTAACCACTGAGATATTCCTCAGCCTCTCTGTTTTGACTTTGCCGCAGGTGTCACCAAGTTGTTAAATTGCCTGTGCTGGGCTCAAACTTGTGATTCTCCTGCCTCAGTCTCCCAGAGTGCTGAGATTACAGGCCTGCCCCATTTGGCCTGCTTGTCTAGGGTTTCTGATGCTAGATTAAGAAAGGAATAAGGCTTACTTAGTTGTTGAATTTGCAATCTTCCTGCCTCAGCCTTCCAGAGTGCTAGAATTATAGGCCTCTACCACTAGGTCCAGATGAATCTTTTTTTTTGCATGAGCCTTGTGATAATTCAGCAGGAAAATTTGATACGACAAAGGTCAACCTATATATTTTGCCAGCCATCTGTGGGTGAGAAGTGGTATTTTAGGGCAATAATTTGGCTACTAAAGATGGTGGTCACTACCATGTTAGCTGTTATTTTGTTTGGGGGCATTTTCAGGAGTTTTTTCTAGAAGGTTGTACGTGAACCATCCATAAGGTGACTGCATCTGTATCTAAGAGTTCTGGGTCCTTGAATTCAATCTAATTCAATCTAATGCAGATCAGAACTACTCTCTCTTTTTTTTTTTTGAGGCAAGGTCTTGTTCTGTAGTTCAGGCTGGTCTTGAACTCACTGTGTAGCCCAGATGGCTTGGAATTTCACAGACATCCTCCTACTTGGGCTTCTCAAGTGCTAGGATTACAGTTGTTTGCTACCACACCTGGCTAATTTTTATGTGGTGCTAGGGAATCAAACTCAGGGCCTTGCCCGTGGTAGGCAAAACACTCCAACCACTGAACTATATTCCCAGCCATCAGAAATATTCAAACAAAGGATTTGTATCTGCTATATACAGTGGCACACATGTAATACTACACACTTGTAAGTCTGAGACAGGAGAATCGCTTGAGCCCAGAAACTTAAGACCAGAAGGGCCACATGGTGAGAACCTCTCCCTACTTTTCTGATTGAAAAATAAAATCAGGATCTGGACTGAACATGTATAAGCTTTTTCCTCTTGATCTCCCTAAACAGTGTAATACAACAATTTATGTATTAGCTATTGAGTAATGTAAAGATGACTAAAAGCGTATGGTAGGATGTGCATAGGTTAAATGCAAATACCATGCCATTTCCTATGGGGACTTGGGCATGTGCAGACATAGGCTCCGAGAACCAACTTCCCATGGGCGCGGAGGGATGGCTGGACATCCCCACACTGATGTACCACAGTGACGTGACGTAAGACCTCATGCATTCACGGCAGTGCTTCAAACACTGATGCCAGGCTGCACGGGTTTCACTTCACCTCTTCGGTCTTAAGTATTCTGAGTATGCTTTCTTCCAAATTGAAACCTTCTAAAAGTATAGCATCCCCTGTCCTTGCTCCTAGAGTTATTTTTATCCTGTGCTAGTCACAGCATGGTTCCCGGGCCACCGTGCGGCAGCTGCCCCGCCAGTGGGATTCCCAGGAGCAGCCTCCCTCATTCTCTGCATGTGCCTCCTCGCCCTGGTCTTACAGCATTTTAAAAAGCTGTACATTTTGACTGGCTGTCGTGTGGCTGCATTGTCAGAGCATGCGGCCGCGCACTCCCCCTGCATCCTGGTTCAGCCGTCACCCCGAGGCAGGAGGAGGAGCGGGCGTGAGAGAACATCACTGCTGACAGTCCCTGGAACTGCTTATGGTTCAAATGTGGTAAATGGAACAAGGGCAGTAAGTGGGGAGGGCCTAAGCAACTGGGTGTTGAGTAAGACTTGCTTCTCTGTTTATCAAGCAGCAGAACCCCTACACAAGCGGCCGAATGGGACAGGCCTGTAATCTCAGCACTCTGGGAGGCGGAAGCAGGAGAATCCCAAGTTTGAGCCCAGCCTGGGCAACTTGGCAACTTAGCCGTGTAGTCAGAGCCTCAGAATCATAAAATAAATAAAAATGGGCTGGATCCCAAGTACCATCAAAAATAAACAACAAAAAAACTGAAACAGTCCTAGGCAAGGAGCCACATTGGCAATCTACTTCCTCATGGTCTCCACTAGTCCTGATTTTAATGCCTCTCTGGTGGAGCCCTGGGCTTATCAGATTAGTCCCTGTAAAAACAAGCAAAAAAGTGAAAAACTTGACCAGTTACATTCATGTTGAGATGGTTCACAAGGTGCAGGTGACATTTTATAAAGCCTACATAATAAAAATCAACTGCAGGCTCTGTGAATACACCTGTGCGTGTATATTGAAGATTTTTACCCTCCCACACTTATACTTTTTGGGGTACTGGGAAGTGAATCTATGGTTTTTGCACTGACTACATCCTCAGCCTATTTATTTATTTACTTGTATGGTCCTGGGAATTGAACCCAGGGCCACTGTACTGAATAACACTCCCAGCCTGTTTCCTATTTTCTGCTTTTATTTTGAGGCAGGATCTCACTAAGTTGCTAAAATACCCAGACTGGACTAGGTTTTGTGATTTCTCTGCCTTAGCCTCCCACAGTGCTGGGATTATAGGCCTGCACCACCAGGCCTAGTTGTCAGAAACCTTTAAAAAATTTATTCATTTTGAGACCAAATCTTACACTGCCACTCAGGCTGGGCTTGAATTTAAGATCCTCCTGTCTCATCCTCCCAGAGTACTGGGATGGTGGGCCTGCAGGCTGAGAATTTGACATCCACAGCCCACTGTCTGCCTGGGCTTCCGGTTGTTGGCTCTGCTGGTGAGAATTGAAGGAAGGCAGAAGGTGACCTGGGCTTCTTAGCCCCAGTATGGTTGCTGTGTGGGGTCAGACAACAGCTCACTGCGGGGGGTCATCTCCTTGGCCTCTGTCCACTACATATTGGGAACAACCTACCCATTAGTGGTGACAGCTAAAAATGTGTTTCAGTATTTCACATGTCCCTGGGGAACAGAATTGCCCCTGGTTGAGAGCCACTGCCCCAGAGGTTGCTGTTTTGAACATCATGAATTGAGCACTTTGTAATTTAAAGCACTTAACCCCTGAGTACAAGGAACTAGTGTAAGGTACAAAGTCCAGACTAATGGTGTCTCAGCTGTAAACAGGATTAGGATTCCTTTAAATTGCTGGCTGAGCTCTAACTTGTAACAATTACCTCCATTACTATAACAGGTGGCTTTTGTGTGACATACCTTTTACAAAGTGTGTGTGTGTGTGTGTGTATGTATGTGTGTGTGTATGTGTATCTTTTCTTTTGAGACAGAGTTTTGCTTTGTAGTTCAGGCTGGTCCTGAATTCACTGTGTAGCCCAGGCTGGCCTTGAATTCACAGCAATCCTTGGGCCTCAGCCGCCTGAGTGCTGGGATTATAGGTGTGCACCACCATGCGTGGTTTATGTGGTGCTGGGGAGTCACTAGGTGCTAGGCAAGTGCTTTAACCACTGAGCTATTCCTCTAGCCCCATTTACTTATACTGTTTAGTAAACTAAAACTTTCTTTTTAAATGTACCGGTAGACTCCAAGACTTTCACTGAGCTACAATTCCAGTCTGTTTTTCTTTTTTTTATTTTGTGGTAGAGCCTAAGTCACTAAACTACCCAGGCTGTGCTTGAACTTGTGATCCTCCTGCCTTGGCCTTCTAGACTGCTGAGATTGCAGACCTGTGCCACCAGGCCAGGCTAAGTGTTCTCATTTTATAGATGAGAAAACTGAGGTCTGAAGTGGTTAAATGTCTTGTATAAGATCAGAAGAACAGTACCTTCCAAAACTATGTTCTCATCTTCATTGATCCCACTTTAGAGTACTCCTGTCTCTAATGCACAGGGAGGCACACATACACACGTATGCTGACACGCACATCCTCTGGTTGTTGTGAACTCTTTGGAGTGGTTCTCAAAATTTCTGTATTATTTCATTCTGTTCCAAGGAAAAACCTGGCATCTACCGTTAGGAGGCTCACCGTGTCATTGCATATCTGACCACCAGGTGGCACCAGAGCATACCATCGCGGAATTCTCCCATTGGTTAATTCCTGATTCACTAAATGCTGCCAAGAATATAGCTCAGCTAACTTTTAGTGTATCGTGCCGAGAAAGGGGGGGAGGAGGGAGGGAGAGGGAGGTCGTGCGCAGAATGAAGGTCACAAAGGTGAAAAGGGTGATGTAGGAGTTCTCGCCCTTTGGGAAGACGCCCTGCAGTAGCAGGCGCGGGCTCGGGTGCACACAGGCAGTTTTCATTGTCTGCTGTGGAGGCTAGATAGCAAATAAGCTGTGAACCAGGTCTCAAGGAGCTTCGGGTCGGGGCGCAGGTGTGGGTCGGATTCTCTCGGCGGTGTTGCAAGCTCTGAGATGGACTTTGAGTGCAGATGTTTAAGGATGCCGTAGGAAATCACCACCTAGGGAAGGGAGGGGACGTAGGCCATTAACAGCCTTGCCTAAAACAAGACCAGGAAGAGGAAGAAGAGGAAGAGCAGCAGCCCCATGGTCCAAGCCTGCAATCCCATCACTCTCAGAGTCTGAGGCAGGAGGATTAGAAATTCGATCCCAGCCTGGGTAGTGTGTTAACCTGGCAAGACACTGTCTTAAAATCAGAAATACTGAGGATGTAGTTGTGGGGGTCCAGGACTGGATCCCAGTACCACAAAACCAAACCAAGGGCTGGGGAAGTAGCTCAGTGCAGGGTCAGGGGTCAGTCACTCTACTGCAAATAAGTAAGTAAATAAATAAGCTTATGATAACGCAAAATGTATAAAGAGTAAAATGAAGATCTACCTTCATATGACCTTCATGCATGCACATATTTAACTTAGAATCGTGTATTTTGTGTTTAGTTTTGTACCTTGTCTTTTAGTTCACAATCTAAGTATTTTTCATGTCACTAAATAGATTTTATTTATTTTTATTTTTTGAGACAGGGTCTTGCTCTGTACTTCAGGCTGGTCCTGAATTCACTGTGAATTCACTGTGTAGCCCAGGCTGGTCTCTAACACATGGCCATCCTTTTGCCTCAGCCTCTCAAGTGCTGGGGTGGCAGGCATGCGCCACTATGTCAGTCCTTTGTGGTGCTGGGGAATCAAACTCAGGGCCTGTACTTGCCAGCCAAGAGATCTAACCACTGTGCGATTTTTCCAACCCTAAATATTTTTTAAAACAATTTTTAAAAATTAGATGTTATGTCATTAGCTGGAAAAATCATAATTCATTCCCTTACCAGGCACTTAGATTTTCTAAAAAATTCTTTTTGCTATTATATATGACACTAACATGAACATTGTTTATAAGCATCTTTTTTTTTTGGGACAGGGTCTTGCTCTGTAGTGCAGTCTGGCCTTGAACTCACAGCAATCCTCCTGCCTCAGGCTTCCAAGTGCTGGGATGACAGGCATGCACCACAACGCCCGGCTTATGTGGTGCTGGGGAATTGAACTCGGGTACTTAGCGCTTGACTTAGTGCTTGCTAGAGAGAGGGTCTTGCTCTGTAGTCCAGGTTGGTGCTGAACTTACTACGTAGACCTTCTTGGCCTCAGACTCATAACAGTCGTTCTGCCTCAGTCTCCTGAGTGCTAGGGTTAGAGGTATGTGCCACCAAGCTGGGCTGCGTCTCTCATCATTTCCTTAGCATATTAATATGAACTTCCTAGTTGCAAGTAATAGAAATGCAAATCAGATAAGCTTAAGAAAAAAAATGTATTGGCTCATACAGTGGGGGAGGGAGCTGCCTCAGGATGTCCTGCCGCAAGACCTCTGAGAAGTCCCTCTCTTCCTTTCCCTTTCTGTGGTGGTCTGGTCTTGGTTTCTCCTACTTGATGTTAGCTTCCAGTGTGAGTTACACATGTGCCCTGAGGTAGCTCCAGGGTTAACTCATCCCAAATCGTAGGTCCTAGGGGAAGAAGAGCGTTCTCTTCACTCCTGTATGTGTGAATCCTTGGCAGCGGCACTGGCTACCCTGGCTCTAGCCCAGTGGCTGTGCCTGTGGGCACTGTGGTGACAGCCTCCTCCAGACCATATGATTGAAAAGGAGGAGGAAAAATCCCTAAAGGAGTTGGGGGTGGAGGCCATCACCCTGACTGAGCCCGCTCAGTCAGTCAACGGGAACTCGAGAGGGGGAGTGTGGATTGAAGAATACATGGACTCTTGCAAGGGCAAAAGACGCTTTCTTATCTACAGCCTTCCTTTTTATACCCTGCCTGACTTCCCGCTTGTTGACAGAGCAGTCCCGTTTTTCAACACCCAACCCAAATTTCAAAGAGCAAACAAGCAAAACAACACCTGACTTAAATTTCAAACAATAAACACTTATTTGTGAAAAGAAGCTCTGCCAAGGTCAGTAATGCTGAGGCTCTTGGGCCCTGAGTGCCCCAACATCACCCAGTGAGGGTGGCGCTAGATGGAGGCCATGTGGACTTCCAGGAAGGGAATGTCAAGATTGATAAGATAGATAGGGATGCATGCCAGTGGGGCTTTGATTTCATATTTGACCCAAACCAAATTGGCCTTCTCTCAGTGCTGGGGATGGAAGGCAGGGCCTTTGCATCTGCCCTCCTTTGTGAGCCTTGATGCTGAGGCCCTGAGCTTGATTCTACATCACCACATAAGCCGGGCATAGTGGTGTACACCTATAATCCCAGCACTCACGAGGCTGAGGCAGGAGGATTGTGGTGTGTTTGAGGCCCCTCCATAATTACCTCCTACTTTCTATACTTATGCATTTGGTTAGATACCTCACGGAAGTGGTATCACTTAATATTTGTCCTTTTTTGACTAGTTTATTTCATTGGGCTTAATGGCTTCAAGGTTCATCCATGCTATAGCATGTGTTAGACTTTGCTTCCTTTTTAAGGCTGAGTAATATTCCATTATAGGTATATTACTACATTTTGTTATCCATCTGTACACTGATGGACGCTAGGATTGCTTCTACATCTTGGCTGTCAGGAACAGTGTTGCTATAAATGTGGCTATGAGATGAAATTCTTTTTAACCTGTGCTTCAGAATTGATTTTGGAAGCTCTGAAGCCCTTCTTTGAGGCGTGCTTCCTAGCCTTCAGCACCTGCTTGCAGCGAACCGTGACGCTTGTTTGTTTGTTTATTAATTTGAGCCAGGGTCTTGCTCTGTAGCCCAGGCTGGCCTGGAACTCATGGCAATCCTACTGCCTCAGCCTCCCCAGTGCCAGGACTACAGGTGCGAGCAGCCATGGCTGATTTACGCGGTGCTGGGAGTTGCACTCAGGGCCTTGCGCCTGCTGAGCCAGCACTCTCACCGCAGTGCTGTTCCTTCAGCCGCTTCCGGCTGAGTTGCGGAAGCGCAAGTTGCGTGCCGCTGGAGCGCTGACTGCACATCCGCTGGCTGATGGGCGTGTGGGCGCCCCCTAGCGCCGGGCTGTGGGAACAGCGCCGCGTTGACCATGGCTGCTCACTTCGCGGTGTGGCTGGGTTTCCCATTCCCTGCGGTGTGTGGAGTCATCAGCTCTTCAAATAACTCTGTCTTTAGTATTGTGAAAGGCCGCCAGCCCTCTCCCACGTGGCGGTAGCAGTCCGCCTCTCAGCAGTGCCACGCGAAGGTCCCGTTTCTCTCCGCCTCGCTGACGGGTGTCCTCGTCGTCTTTCCGATGCTGTGTTTGAGTGCGTGGATTGGCGGCTCGCTGTGCTGTTGGGTTGCATTCCCTTCACGTCTGGAAGATGGCTTCGGCCGGTCTTCTCATGTGCTGCTGGCCACCTGTGTGTCTTCTTCGCAGAAACGCCTATCCAGGTCTTTTACCCATGTTAAGATTCTGTTGTCCTTTCCTTGAGTTACCTGAGCTGATTTAGGAGAAGCCCTTCATCCAAGGAGCGATGTGCCTGGACTTCTGTGGTGTCTGTGGATTAGCTTTTCGCTTGTTGATGGCGTCCTTTGAAACTGGGAAGTTGTGGGCTCCATTGTGTGTGGCGAGCACTGTGGACTCCAAAACAGAAGTTTCGGGGCTGGACCATAGCTCAGTGATCACAGTGCCTGCCTAGCACACGCAAGGCCCTGAGGTCATTCCCCAGCACGCCTGTAATCGCAGCACTCAGTAGGCTGAGACAGGAGGATTGCCGTGAGTTTAAGGTCAGCCTGGGCTACATAATGAGTTCAGGACCAGCCTGGACTGCAGAGTGAGACCCTGTTTTGGGAAGAAAGAGGGAGGAAGGGAGGGGGGAGGAGGAGGAAGAAGAGGAGGAGGAGAGAGAGACAGAGAGAGTGAGAGAGAGGAAGAAGAAGAAAAGAAAGGAAGACGAATAAACCAGGGAAGTTTCACCTTTGGTGAAGTCCAGTCTGTCCATTCGCTTTGTCACTTGTGTGCGCCCTGTGGTGCCAGGACGAGCCTAGAGCCTTCACACTGAGAGACAGCTCCAGCCCTTTTTTATCTTATTTTGAGATGGGGTCTTGCCTAGTTGGTAATTTGCCCAGGCTGGGCTCAAACTTGTGATCTTCTGCCTCAGCTTCTCAGAGTGCTAGGATTTTATACCTGTGCTGCCGGGCCCAGCTTGGCACTTCTGCTTTTGCCGTCATGACTGCAAAAGTCTTTGCCTAACTGAAAGTCACGAAGATGTCCCTTATTTCTCTTGTAGGAGTTTTTCAGTTTTCACTCTATGTTTAGGTCTGTGATCCACTTGGAATTAATGTTTGTGCAGAGCATGGAGTAGGGGTCCTCTTTAAATTGTCTTGGCAACTTTGTTAAAAATCGATTGGCCATGAAAGTGAGTGAGTATTTCAGCCCTATTCCACTTGTCTGTGTTTTCTTTGAGAGAGAGAGAGAGAGAGAGAGAATGAGAGAGAGAGAGAGAGAGAGAGAGAGAGAGTGTATGTGGGTGTGTGTGGTAGTGAATACTAAGGATGGAACACGGGGCCTTCGCATGAACCACATCTCTGCCTGTTTTTACTTTTTGCTTTCTTAGGCAGGCAGGGGCTCCCTGGGTCTCTGGATTGACCTGGCTGAGCTCAGTGCATGATGCCTCTGCTTCCGCCTCCCCGAGTGCTGGGCTTCCAGGCCTGTGCCACCAGACCCTGTGTCTCTGTTCCTACACCAGTACCACACTGTCATGATTACTGTGTTGTGTATCAAGCTTTGGCATTGGAGCGTGTAAGACTTCCAGCTTTGTTCTTTTTCAAGATTGCTCTGGCTGTCCTGGGTTCCTTGCACTTCTATATAAGTTTTAAGATCAGCTGGCTAATATCTGTTGCCTTAGTAACATTCGTTTCTGACCTGACATCCGCACCTTAGCGGAGGAAAGATGTACTTAGCTCACTGTTTCAGAAGGTCATAGTCCATTTATGGGTGGCCAGCCAGGGTAGATGCACATGGCAAGAGGAAGAAAACAGACGGGCTGTTCATGGCATGGTGGGCATGAAGCCGGGGAGGGAGAAAAGGCAGAGCCAGCACACGCCCCCAGGTCAGGCCCCACCTCCCACCAGCACATGGTATCCATAGGTTGTCCACAGCGTCCAAATACATGAGGCTTTTGGGGGACACGCAGATCCAAACCCTAACACCTGTGAAAGAAAAATCAGCTGGGATTTGGATGAGGGTTGCATTGAGTCTGACAATTAATTTGGGGAACATTGCCCTATTAACATATTAATGGGAGGCTGAGGCAGGAGGATTGCTATGATTCCAAGGCTAGCCTGGGCTATACAGTCAGGTCAGGAGCAGCCTGGACTATGGACTGGGACCCTGTCTCAAAACAAAAAGAAACAAACCAATACTGAGTCTTCCAGTCCATGAATCTGGGTTGTCTTTCTGTTAATTTATGTCTTACTTAAGTTCTTTCAACAATGTCGAATTACTTTCTTCATTTTGCCTTGAGCCGTTCACTGCGGGTCTGTGGAAATACAATTGGTTTTTGTATGTTAACCTTGCATCCTGAAGCCGTGATAAACCTCTTTATTAATTCTGATCACTTTTTAGTGGGTTCCTTAAGATTTTTTGCATGCAAGCTCTTAGCATGTTCACGTACAGAGAGTTCTGCTTCTTTCTTCCTGGCCAGACATTTTCTTTCTTGACCGTTCTCTCATCAGATGTGTGGAGCTGTTATCACCTTCATCGGTCCACATCTGGATCCTGCTCAGCAGAACTGTCTTTGTAAGTGAGCTAATAAGAGTCCCTCTCTTGGAGGATCTCAGCTGTCTTCCCAGCTCTGCTGATTAGTGCTCGTTGGAGGGGCACCTGCGGCAGGAGTCAGCATCCTTCATGGTCAAAGCGGAAGGTCTCCTTCCTCCTAGACTCCAGGGGCCTATGCTCCCTCCAGACCCTGTGGAGTGTCTCCCTGTCCATGCTGCTGACCTTCACCTGCCTCAGCTTCATTTTAAAATGGCTCTGCTGATTCCTGCCACTCACTCATGGGCACGGGACCAAGTTCTTTTTCTCTGAATACTTTATACACCTTTGAACAGCATTTAGACTTTCTCCAGTAAAGGACTGTGGGTCCATTCTTTCTCTCTCTCTCTCTTTTTTGAGGTACTGAGGCTTGAACTCAGGGCCTTCACCCTGAGCCACTTCCCCAGCTGTTGTTGTTGTTTTTGTTATTATTTGTATTTTTGACACAAGTTTTTCTGGGTCGCCAGGCTGCCCAGGCTGGAGTGGACCTTGTGACACATTTGCCTCGTCCTTCCACAGTGCTGGGATTACAGACATGTGCCACCATGCGAAGTTTCACATTTTCATTTTTAATTCACGGGAAAGATGTAGGATCCAAGAGATGCTGATTTCATAAGTCTTTGTGTGAGTCAGTTTTCTGTTGCTATAACAGATACCTGAGTTCATCGACTCAGTAAGAAAAAAGGTTTATTTGGCCACTGGTCCCATTGCTTTCGGACCGTGGTGAGGCAGGTGTCATGCCACAGCCTGTGGCAGAGCCGTTCACCTTGTAGCTGGGAGTGAAGGAAGAGGGGCGAGCCGGGCTCCAGGCCCGGCTTTGATGGTGCCAAGCTGGGGACTGAGCTTCTGACACGTGTGCCTTTGAGGGACATTTAAGATTCAAAGCACAGCGGCCTGGGTAATGCTGTGAACACACACAGGTAGTGTCGTGTTTTCTGTGAGTGTGGTGGGAAGGAGGAGGTCTGCACCTTCTCTCCTCTGTTCGCTTTCTGCACAGAGCTTGCTGCTGGATGGGCAGGCGGCAGCCCAGCCAGGGGGATGAGCTTCTCAAGTATAGCATGGGCACTGCATTCCTGGACATGTGGGGACAACAGAGCAGGTTGCACATAGCTGCTTTCCCCTGTAGTATTGGGGGTCTTTTTTGTTCTTTTCTTTCTTTCTTTTGTTGCGTGTATCGTATTGGCCATTGAGCCCATCGCATTCACTGCTCAGGTTTGAAGCCTCCAAAGTGCTGGGATTACAAGTGTCAGCCGCCACGCCCAGTGTATGTAGGGCTGGCGAATTGAACTCAGGGCCTTGTGCTTCCTAGGCAAGTGCTGTAATCTCCGTACTCTTCTCCAGCCATAAGTATCCTATTTTTAAAAAGATCAGTACCTGCTGTTTTGAAATACATTATTGTACCTCATAAGAATGTGTGGTATTATATATGAGTCAAAACACAAAAATAGTCAGGCCCAGTGGTGCAGGCCTGTAATTCCAGTACTGTGGTAGGCTGAGGCAGGAGGATTCTAAGTTTAAGTCCAGTCTGGGCAATGTAGCAAAACTCTGTCTAAAAATGAAAAATAAAAGCAGGCTGAGGATATAGCTCAGTTGATCGTCCTGACTCCTGGCACCACACATAGGAGAGAAATAACCACACACACACATGTGGCAGATGTGGAGGGGAGGTGGCAGAAGGATTTGTGTGCATCTTTTCTGGGGGACCTGATAGACAGGTATGACCCCCACCCCACCCGTGAGAATGCAATAGCCAAGGCGAGTCTTTGTGTCCTCTGCAACCTACTATGTGAGTATCCTCTATGGGTGCACCGGACCTGCAGCTCGGGTGCTGTTCCCTCTGCCTGGGGGTGGCTCAGTTTTCTCCGTCACCAACATGGACGTGAAGAAAACTCTGTATTCAACCCATGGCATGGGACTGTCCACCCTTTACCTTCTCCGTCACCCTCTCTCCGTCCTTCCCTCTGTATTCCTCTGTATACCCAAGCTGTCTGGTGCCCATCGCGCAACACAGAGTTTGATTTACTTGACTTTGTATAGCGAGATACTAGATCTTGGAAAGTCGCCTAACCTATCCTTCTTCCTCAGTCTATAAGAATGAGAATCATTTTTTTAAATAAAATTGCAAAGATGCTCAAATGAGATATTTGTGAAAGTGCTTTGTAAAATACGAAGCTCTAAAGAGTGATTACGTGTTGTATCCTTGTGGGGCCAACAGCACGGGCGTCTGGGAAAGGCAGGAGCAGGAGGAGGGAGAGAGAGTTGTTTGAATGAAGAGACCCTAAGCAATGCTGTTCTCCAAGGAGCCAGGCACCTTATATCAGAGTCCCATAAAGCTCAAACTAGGAAGAAATAAAGAAAATAAGTTAAAGTTCACTGCTGAAAACCCATGTTTTTCCATTGACCCTTGTGGGAGGGGAACTATTTTTTCACGTAGGAAAAGGAATATAATTCAGTTTGTCCCCGTTAGACTTTGGATGTGCTACTGTGACTCACAAGCCCTGACTCACATGTTACAGTCCTCACTACTAAATTACTAATAGTTCATGCTCCTTAAGACGGAGATAAGGCAAAGTGGAAAGATTACATAATCCTTTTTATTTCAGTTTGTATCTTGAGTCACGGTAATTTCAGAAAGAGGAATTTTCTCTCCCTTTTGCAGAGCAAAAATCTCATTACTTTCTTCAGGATTTACATTTTCAGAACGGTTGTTCATGTCACCAGTACTTTTTTATGATGCAGGTGGGAGCTCAGGGCCTTTGCATGCTGTGAGAGCGCTTTGCCACTGAGCTGCTCTCTCAGCCCTAATTTCAGTACTTTTTGCAATCACACGTTATAAATTACTATGTTAGAAATTAATTTTTTTAAGGCTAGGAAGAATGTCAAAGTGATGCGAAGCTGGGCCTGGTGGCGCACAGGCCTGAAACCCCAGAGCTCTGGGAGGGCAAGATAGGAGGGCGGCACGTTCGTCCTCAGCCTGGGCAGTTCAGGGCCTTGGCATGACCTTGCCTCAAAGTCAGAACTAAAAATTGGCCGGAAATGCAGCTCGGCGTGAAGTGTCTGGGCTTCCTCCCCAGGACCACAGAAGAGAAGAGAAGAAGTTAAGGTAGTGTGACTGCTCACTTGCCAAAATTTCATTACTGTCAGTAGTCATTTTAAAATACACGTGCTATAGATTCTTGAATAATATTTATTTCAAATTATACATATCAGTGTTTTAAAAAATTCATCAGATCATGAAAGCACTATATAGTATTTTCCTACTACCCTTTTCATGCTATTGGAAAGATCAGTTGAATGTAAGGAAATCATAGCTGTATTGAAGTTACCTCCAAGTACCTGTCAGTTACTCTCCTCCGCCCTTTGTTGTGGTACTGGAGGTGAACCTAGGTAGGGCCTTTGCATCGAGCTATGTCCCCAGCTCTTTTTCATATTTTTAAATTTCGAGACAGGACCCTACCAAGTTGCTAGCAGTTGCCCAGACTAGGCTGAAACTTGAAATCCTCCTGCCTCGGCCTCCCAGAGTGCTGAGATTACCAAGTGTGTGCCACCACTCTGGCTTTATTCCATTTTTTGAAGAATTAAATTTACCTAATCACAGATATCCTAATCTGGAACATTAAAAACCCATTGATGGTTTGAACGTTGTCCTGACTGTGTCTTGTTGAATGTAAAGCTATAAACTTCTTAAAGATCAAGGCTTTGTTCACTTTTTAGATGAGCCACCATGAGTTTGTCAGGCCTGATCTACCCGTGCCCCACACAGCACTGACGTGGCCATACTGATGGCAGTGGTGGTGGTGATGATGGGTTTCTGTTCGCCTGAGGAATGACAGGTGCCTGTGCTCATTGCATGCATGTGCATTTCAGTTCTGTCTAAGTTACTTATTTGTTGCCAGGGCACATTACCCGACATCTACAACTTAAGAGAAGGAAGGTTTGTTGTAGCTCAGTTTAGAGGGTTCAGTCCGTTCATGAGTAACTGGCCATGGTAGAGGCACATGGCAGAGGGCTAGCTGGAGAGAGTTGTTCACAGTGTGGCAACAGGAAGCAGAGTCAGTGAGGAAGGGTGGAGCTAGCATATAGCCTTCCAGGTCAAGCCCCAGTGATCTGCCTCTTCTATCCAGGCCCCATTTCTTTTCTTTTTTTTTTTTTTCTTTTAAGACAGGGTCTTGCTCTGTAGCCCAGGCTGGTCCTGAACTTATTAAGTAGCCCAGGCTGGCCTTGAACTCGTAGCATGGCCAGTCTCAGCCTCCTGAGTGCTGGGATGACAGACATGTGCCAACACACCCAGCTTATGTGGTGCTGGGGAATTGAACTCAAGGCCTTGGCTTGCTAGGCAAGTGCTCTAACCACTGTGCTATTTCTCTAGCCCCAGGCCCCCACCTCTTAACAGCACATGGCATCCATAGATATTCCACAACATCCAAATACTTAAGGCCATTGGAGAAATGTTTCGGATTCAATTCATAACAAAGTCCACTCCGTAACACTCCAAGTTTAAGGAAGCAGCTTCAAAGAAGTTAAAGAACATGCTGAAGGTCACTCAGCTGACAGGAGGCTGAGCTAGAGCCTCGCACCAGGCCAACTTCTTTCCTGCATTTGACATGAAGCCTAAATAAATATTCTACCAAATGAAAGAATAAGTTAAACACGGATTTTTTTTTTTTTAATCAGGTATCCAATCCAGGCCCAAATTTAATGGGAGCCCAAGTCATTTAGCTTGGCTCTGTGCCTTGGTTAATTTAATGTCAGTTTCTGTTTCATGGGATGCCTGTGGGTCGGGGGGGGGGGGGGGGTCGGTCTCAAAGACTCTGCACTTAGAACCAGAGGCAAAAAATTCCGTTAGACAGTACATGTTAAAAGAAATTATCCAAAGAGGTTTTGGGTTGTGGTTCTCCCCAGGATCAGGCTCTAAATCAGTTTCTGTCTGGAAATCTCAAAGAGCAACGGTCAGGAATAGATTGGAAGGCAGGTCAGAAAGGAAAACAGGACACCCTGATGCAAGGTCTGCATGGGCTGTTACTTCAGTTTTAGGTTTTTTTTTTTTTTTTTTTGGTTGGTTGGTTGGTTTTTATTCTGGTATTGGTGGTTGAAGCCAGGGTCTTTGTACTGAGCTATATGCTCCCAAGGCCAGCCATGCTCTCTGCACGCCCGGCTTCTGCATGTGTGTGATGTCTTACATTGTCTTTGGTAGAGAACTTGGCCCCTTCTCTGGTTTCCACCAGAAATCCACCATACCAGGTGTCTTAGTTACTTTTTTTTGTCGCTGTGACTCAATACCCGACAGCCACAAATTTAGGGGAGGAAAGGTTTATTTTAGATCACAGTTTCAGAAGATCTCAGTCCATTCAGGGGCGGCTGGCAGCAATGGAAGTACGTGGCAGAGGCAGAGGCTGAGGTGGAGGCAGCTTCTCAAGACATCAGAAACAGGAAGCCAAGTTGAGACTAGTTGAAACTAGTCCTCAAGGAAGGCAGAAGCAGCTTATATATCCTCCCAGTGATCAGCCCCTCCTGGATCCAGGTGTGGAAGGTGTGGTAAGCCCCCACTACACACCTATAATCCAGTTTACATGCCTGTAATCCAATTTACATGCCTGTAATCCAGCCCTCCAGACTATGCCCTAATCTCCCAACAGCACATGGTTCCATAGACAATCTGTAACATTCAAATACATAAGACTTTTGGGGGACATTCAAGATCCAAGCCACGATACCAGCTCTGGAGAGTTTGCCGAGTGCTGGGGCCAGGGGTGGCTTGTTGTGATGCAGGATGCAGTGGTCTGTCTCATCGCCTTTCCCTTTTTCTCAGAAACTATAAATTATTCCTCTGATCTGAGGGATAGTAACTTGGCAGACATGGTTGCTACTCCAGAAAGGCTTGCTTTTATCCTCAGCAAGCTCATCGAAGGGATATTCTTCCAGAGCACGCAGAACTTTCCTAAAGAGACTGAAGAAAGCAAAAAATTTTCTCCAAGGAGAAGCACAGGGGAATAGAAGATGTGATTTCTGGGGTGGGGGATATCGTGTCATTGTAAAGCAAAGCCTTAGAATGCACAAGGCCTTGAGTTTGATTCCCAGCCACCTCCCCACAAATACAAAAACATGATTCCATATTTTTAATACATTCCAGAGTCCAGTTGGAGAAACACAGTTGGGGAACCCTCTGGTACCAAGCTGAGTGAAATGCCTGTGCTGTGGGGCATGAGAGATGGGCTAGGTCACCAGGGTGGCTGCAGGGCTCAGGCAGGGTGGGTGGGGCATCTCCAGGCTGGTCCGAGAGGCTGGATTTATTTGGGGGTTGGGAGGGATCAGGCAAGCCACAGGAAAGTAGCTGCTGCTTACTGGGCTCTTAGAGACCACAGTTAGAAATTCCTCAGCCACGTGGGTGGGTTACAGTTCTCTTCCAAGGACTCAAGCAAGAAAACTACGTAGGCACGGGAACTCAGTTGGGTACAACGTTTTCCGAAGTCCTTAGCTGCTGCAGTGCAGTGGCACCCCAAGAACGATGGAGCACGAATTGCAGTCTTCCTGCAGTTGTGGGTTTATCGAAGGAACCGATTTCTCCACCCTTACTGGCCAGTTCTGAAAGAGAGACCCTCCCAGTGTTGCTGGAAAGGTGCCGATTGGCTGTGGCGCAGGTTTGGCATCGCTTCTGCCCTATGGCCCCTCGCTCCAGAGGATTTCTCATTCACTTGAATATTTTTCTGGTTAGTTTCTGTCTGCCCCGTTGGCCCTGTTCTTCCTGAGGTTAAGGATCCAGCATGGATGTAGTTATGTGTGCGGTAAGAGGAGGGCTGACTAAGGGCGTGGTGGTGCAGGCCTGGAACGTTAGTACTACTACGGGAGGCTGAGGCAGGAGGATTGCAAATTTGAGCCCAGCCTAGGCAACTTAGTGATGTAAGAGAACCTACCTCAAAATAAAACACAGAAAAAGGGCTGGGCCTGTAACTCAGTGTGATGGCCTTGGGATCCATCCCCAGTAAGGAAAACAAGTACACAACCCGACAACAGCAAGCCTCACATCAAGGAGCCTAGGTGGGGGCTGGATCTGGGATGCCCGGGGGTGCAGGGAGACATCTGTCACTTCCAGTCCCCAGGCTGAGGTCAGTGTGTGGACCCCGGGAGGGCACTGGGTAGGGAGGAACAGGCAGACCTGAGAGAAGAATAAGTATGTCCCCTTGAACTCTGTTCAGCCCCTGGGGCAGACCAGGGCAGGGACTCTGGCAACCCGCAGAGTCCAGGTGAAAGGACAGGGCGGAGTGAGGGGCGCTTTTCATTCTCTCCCTCCTCGTTCACCTGCTCCTTATTGCTGGATTCTGTCGTCTTCTGTGTTCATTTTTAAGTCACACTTCTGCACCCCGGAGTGGCTTCCTGAGGCTCTGCCCAGACAAAAGGCTCCTGGTGACAGAGTAGGAAGGGGTGGCCCTGGGTCACGCTGAGAGGGAAGGTCTAGAAAGTTACTGATAAACTTGAATTGTTTGCTCTAAAGAAGGCTCTCCCTCCTCTCTCCCACCTCTCTCCCACCTCTCTCCCACCTCTCTCCCACCTCTCTCCCACCTCTCTCCTACCTCTCTCCTTCCCTCTTGGCCTCCCTCTTCCCCTACTCTTTCCCCTTCTTTCTTTCCGAGACAGAGTATCACTATTTGGCCCAGCCTGCTCTTGAAATTCCTGGGCTCAAGTAATTCTTCTATCTGTGTCTCTTTTCTGGTGCACTTAAGTTGCTTTAAGAAGTAAAGTTTGTACAAATCAGTTTCACTGACATTTTTATATAGTCAGTAGAAAACGTTGCATTTCTGTTGGACGGGGCTGAGTGGCTAAGGCCTGATCTGACCACAGCTCTGCCCTGCAACCTGTATATACGCAGTGGAGTTGCCAGCTGGGTTCTGAAGGTGTGCCCACACCTCCAGGGACACCCTGGGAAGGGGAAGGTCGTGGAGGGAGAAGTTCAGGTAATTAAGACGGACTTGTCTGTTTTCTGAACCTGGAAGTGAGCTCAGTGTCCTTCTGCACAGGAGCAAGTTGAAAGTGAATGTCCCAGTGTATTTTGGGGAGTGAGGCCAGAGTCGTAGCCCAGACTGGCAGCCCACATCCCACTCACACTAAATAAAAGCTCTGTTCATACCACGATCTGCCCGTTTTCCTCCTTTCTATTCTTACCGGTTTCTTACCCCTTTCGTATCCCCTTGATCTCATATTCCTTATGTCTGGCTTTATGCCTGACCCTGCTGGCCAGGCTCAGGGTCATGGGGAGCCATCAGTGTGACTTGCTGCTCCGGTGTGAGTAACCCTCACTCCACATTCTCCTCCTGCTGGTCACAGTCTAGGCTCTGCTGGCCTTCTCCTTGACCTGACTGTATGTGCATGTGTACTTGCGCCAGTTTCCCAAGTTGGACGTAAGTCATGCGCATCACAGGTGTATAGTAATAGCAATAACATTGAGGGGATTAACAGAGAGCTTCTGTGGTCACAAAAGAAAGTATGTGGGGTCATTAGGTAGCCAGTCTACAACGAGATAGGGAAATCTTTTTATAGTATGTGATGTTATTTATTCACTTATTTTAGACAGGCCCTTGTTCTGTAGTCCAGACTGGTCCTGGACTCACTGTGTAGCTCAAGCTGACATCAGACTCAGTGATCCTCCTGCCTTAGCTTCCTAAGTGCTAGGATTATAGGACATCTAATTTTTATGTGGTGCTGGGTAATCAAACTCAGGGTCTTGTGCGCACTACGCAAACACTTTAACCTCTGAGCTATGCCTCACCTAGCCCTGGCAGGTGTTAACTTAAACAAGGAGGTGGAGTCTCTTACATGATTCAGATGGTGTCATGTTCTTAGCTTTTGAGTTTACAGAGGTCAAAGGTCTGCTGATTTCAGTATCCATCCTGAGAGCTCTCTCTCGTAGTTGTAAGATGCTGGATCAGATGCAGAGTTTGTTGTCACAGCTACTACAAGAGACTGAGGGTAGAGCTGCACCCCAGCCCTCTCTCCTGTCTGAGGTAGGGTCTCTCTCAGTCAGTGATCCTCTTGCTTCTGGGTCCCAAAGTGCTGGGATTCCAGGTGCGGCCTGCCACAGCCATTCCATTTCTCCACAGTGACCGTGCTCCAATCCGGGAAGGTGGAGCATCCTGCGGGCTCTTGGATGTAGACGAGGCTTCCTTGGAGAACTTCAGCCTGCTCCTTCCTCCTTCCCCGCACTGGTGGCTGTGTTAGGCCTGCTGCCAGAGTGTTTGATATGGTTTGTTTCCTTATAATTGTTTCACTTTTTTTTGCCTGCAGAACCATTACTCTTAGAATAGGCCTAGTAGTTTGGTGTGGTGGTGCAGGTCTTTGGTTCCAGCTACTAGGGAGACTGAGGCAGGAGGATCTCTTGAGCCCATGCAATTAAAGCCAGCAAAGGCAAAAAAAAAAAAAAAAGCCCAAAGAGGTCCATAGGTCTCCCTAGATGGCCAAGGACAATTGCAAAACCCACTAAGGTCTTGTCATTCTGGTGCTGAGCTGTCTTCCTTTGAGTGGAGTGTCTGTAATACACTGTAAATATGACTCATGCATCAAAGAATTGTCAAAACATGAGGCTCAATGAAGCATGGTTGCCTGGAAACTAAAGCCAGATAAGAATTTTTTTTTTTTTTCCTAAAGAAGAGAGCGCCTGATGCCTAGGAAGACGCTGGTCTCCTTGTTCTTAATTCCTCAAAAATCTCTCTCCGGAATCTCCAGTCCTGACAGAAGCCACGACCTGTTCTTTCTGCCCAGCCAACAGCTGGGCAGGGATCCCCAAGCTCTGGGATAATCGTAACTGTCCTCGTCAGATGCTCACTAAGGGCTTCTTGCACAGGGGGCCACCTGGGTATGCCACCAGAATTGCTCTTGAATTTGTGACCTCTTTGCTCCTAACAAAGCACTTTCCTACTTCCCGTTTAATTCTCACACCTTTGAGTTTGATGTAATAAATCAGTTGTACAAATGAAGCCCAGGCTCAGAAAAAGAAGAAACTTGGTGGGTGGCTGGTGACAGAGCTGGCGCTTGGGAGCAAATCCTATCTGCTCCTTCTGCAGTGTGGGACTTGTGCTGGGCCTTGGTGCAGGGACACACGCCCTGACCCGCCGCCGGGGCCTGTGGGTGTGCCATTCCTGCGACCTGTGGCACTGGAGATGGTGCCAGTCACCATCCAGGCGTTTGGAGACACTCGTCAGATGTGTTTGCTCTGTGCTCCTGAGTGTGGCCCACTTCATAACTTCCGCAGAAGGAAGTCCTTGGTACGTGGTATGATGTTGCTGCCCTGGGCCGGCACCTGTTACTCCTTAGCATCTGGAGGCAGCACGGATCTCCGGCAAAGTGCATTATGGTGGGAGAGGTGCATTTCTGTGGCCCCACCTGAGTCTGGGCAGGTAGCCCATAGGACCCCATGCTGTAGTTTGGAGTGTGTGTGTGGTGCCTGAGGACCAACCCCTGGGCCTTCACCCTGCTACTCCTCAGCCCATTTTTTATTTTGAGACAGGATATTGCTGAGTCACTAAGTTGTCATATCAGGCTGGACTTAAACTTGGAGTCCTCCTGCCTCAGCCTCCTAAAGTGCTGGGATTACATGTCTGTGCTACCGAGCCTAGCTAGTTCGGCCCAATGGCCCATGGCTAAAGCTTTGTCCTCCCAGTGTCACTACCGGGAGATGGTGGAGCCGTTGGATGCAGGGCCTCGGGGGCGGTCTTTGGGTGATTGTGGGGGCGGGGGGGCGTGGTATGCCTTTGAGGGGAGTCATGGGACTGGGTAACTTTTCACTGTTTTGCTTGTCAGCCATGACATGAGTGGTTTCGCTGTGCTCCACTCTCCTGCCTGATGTGTTCTCTTGTCACTGGCCTGAAATAATGGGGCCAGTTGGTCATGGCCCAGAACCTCTAAAACCGTGAGCCAAGATAGATCTTTCTTCTTTAGAAGCTGATTTTCTCGGGTATTTTGTTACAGAGATGGAGGGCTGGCTAACAGACACCGCAGGTCTTGCAGCTGCTCAGTTATCCTCCTGGTTGCAGTTTCCACTGCCCTGTGTCTTGACAGCACAGAGGCTGGACAGCGACTGGTAGGAGGGTGACCTGCGTCCGTGTTGGATGATAGAAGGGTGACCTGCATCTGTGTTGTTCCTGGAGTGTGAGAGAACAGATTTGGCCTGGGGCATGTTGGGTGACTTACCCAGTCGTGAGAGGAAACCTGTCACCATGCAGGAACTGTAGAAAACCAAGTTGCTGACCAACACTGTGTGGCCAACATGATTCTGGCGGTGGTTTTCAGTTAGAATGTTCAGGAAAGCCAAATTATATATTTTTTCCTGCCTCCTGAACAACTTAATGCCCCCCCCCCCAACAAAGGACCAAGTGTTAGTGATTTAGTTTGCAGACCTTGAGGAATGTTCCAGATACAGAGAGTGTTGTTAAGTACTCTGCTACAAGGAGGAGAGAATCGAGAGACCCATTTGCAGTACTTTCCAGAAATAAAAACAGAAAAACAGGCAGCCTGACAGGTGTTCCTGTTTCTGTCCCTGAGACACTAGCAGGGTGGTCACCCTGTTCCCCCGGATGCTCTTGTAGGATTGGGAAGCTAGAAGGAGGAATGAAGATGACATTCCCCACTTCGCATACACATAATTTGGAAAGTCTGCTGGGTACCGTGGTTTCAAGGGCTGGTTGTCTTGTGCCAAGTGCTCGCTGTTTTGAAGGCTCCTGTGATCTTTCCAGCTACCGTGTTACTCAGCACTTGGTGCTGTCAGATGCTGTAATTCCCGTTATTGAGCCATGTGAGTTGTCCCTTGGTGTCTGTCAGGGATGAGCCCCCGACCTCCGCTGACCCCAGAACCCATGACTGCTCAAGTCCCTTTCATGAAATCACCTGCAACCTCTGCAACATACACGCCTTGTGAATAGTTGTTATACTGGGTTGTTTAGGGAATAATGGCGGGAAACATAGGCTGTACATGTTCAGTACCGATGCAAATTTGAAAAAAAATTATTTTTGACCTGCAGTTAGTTGAATTCATGAACACAAAAGCCACAGATACAGAGGGATGACAATCTGTGTGGTCTTCCAAGGGAGGAAGCAGTTCTTACCCACAGGGTGAAAGTGGGCTTTGAATTTGAGAAGTATAAATTCCAGTTAAATTTTCTGGTGTATGACTGTATGAACTTGAAAAATGGCTTCACATGTCTGTTGAAAGTTTATAATCTGTTCTACCCAATAGATGAATATTTCTTGTTTGAAAAATTTTGAGTACTTTGAAGGGACAGATGTTTCTGGCTTCTAATCTAATCTTTCTGTCCCATCCTATCCTATCCCGGCTTCCTCCACTATCTGTAAGGCTTGAGTCCCCTGGGGCCTCATTCCTGAATCGACACGGCCTTCAGGTCCTGCACCCCCACCTACCTAGCTAGAGTCTCTGGTTCTAGCTCCCAGTTCCTGGGAGAGTTTCCCTGCTGTGGTTGGATCCTGTCCTCTGCCTGGAAGGAGCAGGTCACTTATATGAAGCCCAAGGGCCTGTGCAGTTCACTGGGGAGGGAGAGTGGGCTGGGCAGCACCAGCCCCCATCTTCCTCCCCTGGGCACTGTTTGTCAGAGGAGGCTTGCGGGAACCTGGAGCTGTCACCTCCCCAGCTGAGAGAACAGGTGCCACAGCTGAAAAAGGGCTCCAGGAGAAGGGGTCCTCCAGTGTCCCACCGTGGTTCTGCACCTCACACCTCCGCAGGTCAGGGAGCCCAGGAAAGCTATCTGACCACCGTCAAAATCACAGAAATTGAAGGCTTTGTTTCTACCCACTCAAATTGTTCTTTTGAGACTGTGTTGACTGTCAAGTGTTCAATGTGGAATTTGTGGACTGAAACAAATGTTCTGAGTTCCCTTAAATAAAACGCTTGCCAAGATAAATGCAGCCCTTGGCCAAGTCTTTTGAACAGAGCCACTGGGACTCAGCCACTTCCCCTGACCACCCAGGGCTCAGCTCAGCTGTTGGAATCAACTGGATGTTCTGTCCAGGCACCTCGGGGTCTGATAATCAATCGCGCAGCACAGTGTCCTAGTCCTCCACTTCACTGTGCCAGCAAAGATTTTGGCCTGGCTGCCCATAGAAGGCACCAGGGGCCATGGGGAAGGCAGCTGCGGTGTCGTGTGGCTTGCTGTCAGTGTCCACGTTGCTGGTCTGTAATCAGGGCTACGACAGCTGTCCTCAGACAGGAGCCTGTTTGGTAGTTCCTCTTGTGATGGTTGATCTTGGCTGTCAACTTGAGAAATGTCAAGGAGTATGTAAAACATTTCTGGCTGTGTCTGTGAGTGCTTCCAACCACGATGGGATCACAAGGTCTCTAACTTCACCGAGTGGATTAATCCACTGATGAGCTCACACTTTGATGGTGTCCTTGGAAGTGGTAGAAGACAGCGGTGAAGCTTGTCTTGAGGGCGTGGACCATGGAGGCTTAACCTCGGGGTCTACGCTTGGTCTCTCTGGCTTGTGCTCTCCTGCCTCATGGCTACCACAAGGTGAGCACCTTTCTTCCTTCATGCTTTCTTGTTGTGACATCACTGTCCTACCTTGGGCCTAAAAGCAGTGGAGTCAGCTGATCAGGGCCTAACCCAGGAGCCAGAAGAAATCTTTCCTCCTTGAAGTTGACTTCTCAGGCATTTGGTGGCTGAAGGCTCATGGATACACCCATCTTGATTGTTTTGTATACACACTCACCCTCTCCCAGATGTGGGCAGTGTGACCTCAGCCAGGTGCCCTGGCACATGCCTATAATCCCAGCTACTTAGCACTGAAGCTGGAGGATTGTAAATTGGAGGCTAGGCTGGCCATCTTAGTGAGATCCTGTCTCAAAAGAAAAATAAAGGATCAGGATATAGCTCAGTGCTCCTTGGGTTCAACTTCCAGGACATTCCCAGAACTCGGCTGTCTGGCCCCTCAGGCTGCGGCCGTTCCCTGGTGAAATGCGGGGCTGTTTTCCCATCTCTTATACTTTGCCTCCGGGGACTTCCATTGGGTGGCAGCCATTGCCAAATAAGGTGGAGATCTAGGTCAGTGATCCAGGTAAATCTCTTTCTTCTGAAATTGTTCAGAGTAGAGGTAGGTGGTTTCAACCTTCTGTCAGATCACTAAGATAAACAGGTCTGTTCCCTCTGCCGTTACCTTACCTGGTTACAAGACACACACAGCCCACATTAGGACTTGCCTTACTGGCTATGGGACCCCACTTCCTGACGAATTTTATAACCTTGTTATTACACATGAAGGAGGCTGGCATTACCTGAAAGGACATTACAGACAGTGAAAGAAAAATTGGAAAGAGCTCAGAGTACAATGAATGTCTCAAACTGGAAGTTATGGAGCCCACAATAGCTCGTGTGCCTACCAGGCCAGCGTGGCTGCTCCCCACTCATAGCCTGGATTAAGAGGACTACATGTATCTTCTGCAGCACGTGGTCTGTTTCATCTGAGCCCTTTGTCTTCTGGCCACTGTCTCCATGTGTCTGGGGCCTGTTTCTCAACACAAGATGCCACAATTTGCATAGTTTGTCAACCCCTAAGAACAGTATAGATGTTTCTTCTCTCATAAAAATCCCGTATCTTCATGTGACTTAAATCTTACTGACTTTCCTCTTTCCTCTGGTGGTTCTTGGTTTTCCATCTGGGCGGGCGAGTCAGATTCCAAGGCAGGGCTTCTGTTCAAAGCCTCCCCGTCCCAGCTTGGCCATGTCATCTTGCTTAGCTGTAGATGGTCAGTTGCTGCTGATTGTGTTAGTATCTTTGCCTGTGACGTGGGAGTTCATTTCTAGCTGCTTCCCAGGCTTTCTGTGAAATCAGATCACACATGTAATGCCTTTGTACTACATGAAACAGTAGAAGTCAAGTCAGATGTGATGGTACATGCTTGTCCCAGATGCTTGGGAGGCTGACGCAGGAGGATTGTGAGTTAGTGGCTAGCCTGGGCAACTTAATGAAACCTGTCTCACAGTTTTTTTTGTTTTTGTTTTTGTTTTTGTTTTTTTTTTTTTTAAGACAGGGTCTAGCTCTATAGCCGTGGCTGGTCCTGAACTTACTATGGAGCCCAGGCTGGCTTTGGACTCATGGCAATCCTCCTGCCTCAGCCTATAGGCATGCACCACCATGCCCAGCTTATGTGGTGCTGGGGAATCAAACTTGGGTACTTTGTGCTTGACTAGTGCTTGCTAGGCAAGCGAGTTATCTGCTGAGCAATTCTTCCAACCCTGTCTCACAATATATATATTGATGTATATATATATGTAATATATAGCACTGGTATATAGCTCAGTGGTAGAATGCTTGTCTAGCATACAAGACCAGGGTTCAGTTGCTAACACCTGGACAGTGGGGTGGGGGGACAGACGAGAGTCCGTGAGTGACGGAGGGGCAGGTGGCTGTGCTGTGGTGCTGCTGCTGCTGCTGAAGCTGACTTCAGACTATTTCTCTTTTCTCTTTGTTTTATCCATCCATCAGCCTTTGCTACATAGTAAGCTTCAGGCCAGCTTGGACTGTGTAGAGTGAGACCCTACCTCTCTCAAAAGAAGAAAAAAGACCAACCGATAGAAAGGGTGCAAGGTTTATTTTGGTTCAGTTTCAGAGGTTTCAGCTTTTGGGCCTGTTCTGGCTTGGATCTGCAATGTCCCCAAACCTTCATGTTTGGGCGGTGTCATGGTTTGGGTCTGGGGTGTCCCCCAAAGCCTCATGTTCCTGTGGATACTGTGTAGTGTTGGGAGGTGGGGCCTGGCCGGAAGGGGCGGGTGCTTGTGGCTTGACCTGCTTTGTCCTTCCTTCCAGGCTCCTCTGTCCGGCCGAGTGTGAGGATCTCGGTCTCTGGAGCTCCAGCTCTGGCCACCAACCTGGCTCCGGCCCTGCCATGTGATTCCACCATTTTCCAGCCACCCACCTGTGAAAGGACCGAGACCTTCTGAAACCGTGAGCTAAAATGAATATTTCTTCTCTAACATTTTTCATGTTGGTTATTAAGTTACAATGATGGAAAAGTAACTGAGGCAGGGAGTGATTCGATCCCCGGGGTCAGCCTGCTGACTTCCTGTGCTGTTAAGCGATGGGGCCTAGTGGGAAGGGGAGGGTCGCTCGGGTTCATCCTGGAGGGGTGAGTCGCTGGGACACAACCCGGAGGCTTCAGCGTTCTTGCTCTCGGCTTTCTGTCCCGCCAAGCTGTGACAGTTTCTCTCTGGCTGGGTCTCCGCCAAGCCATTCCACCACTGCCAACTGCCATGGGTGGGCTGAGACCTTCTTAAACTGGGAACTAAAAAATAAATCTTCTCCTTTAAGTGGTGGGTCCCAGCAATGAGACGGTAATCGAAATGGGCCGCGCAGCTCAGCACATGGTGGAGGAGCAGCCTGACCGGGGCTGGACACCTCGCGGTGGCTGGAGGGTGAAGAAGGGTCTGAGGTGCCAGTACCTCCCGTAAAGGTGCAGCCTGTGTGCTAGGGCAGCCAGCGCCTGTAAGGAGAGGAGGCTGCACTAGGGGTGCACCACTCTCACAGACTCTGTGCACAAACCTGTTCTGTCACTTAGGCACAGTGTCGCAGACCCCACCTTGCTGGGACTGTGCGCTCACTTCATCCTGCTCCTGAGGCGGGCTTGGGGCAGTGACCCCTGGCCGTGGGCTGGCAGGTGTAAGCAGGGCAGGGCAGCTGCGGGGCGCTGTGGGCACTGCACTCTCTCTGAGCGGGCAGTGAAGTTTCAGCCGGTGACAAGCACAAGCCATCTGTTTCTCCTCTCATATGCGTCTGCATCCCAAGATTTCCCGTGAGTTTGCAGGAGCTGAAAGCCACTGAACTTGTCAGGAGTGCGAGGCCTGCGGAAACAAAGGCACCGTGGGGACCCACCGGCCCCTGTGGCCTGGACACCTTGAGGTCGGGAGGCATGGGGGGCCTCCACAGGCACAGCACCCCATTGTGGAGCAGCCTCCCCTCACTGTAGCACTGCAAGCAGCGGTCAGTGGGCTCGGAATCCTGTGTTGTGACGCGATAGCTGAGGGGCTCAGGGCGCGCTCAAGGTCACACTGCTAATTCAAGGTTGGGGCTGTCCTGGGCTGGGGGTGTGGCTCAGCTCTGGAGCACTGGCCACGCATGGCAAGCGACCCACATCCAACCACACACAGTTTAACTGAAACACTATGTATTATTTATCTGACATTCAGATTCGACTGACCATTCTGCCTTTTACCTGGCAAGCCTAGACCCAGGGTCCTCTAAGACTAGACAGAGTAGCTGTGGATGGCAATGGGTATTTGAAAACTCACCCCCCTGGGCCAGGCCTGAGGCTCTGTGAGGGGCTTCTCCGACCTTCCGTGGTTGGCTGGGGTGGCCTGTGAGCAGCTGCAGATGCACAGGCCCGGCAGGAGTGGCCCAGGGACACCCGCTGAGGGGCCGGGCACCAGGGGCCTATGTGCTGGGCCGCCAAGGAAAGGTCTCTGGCACCTTGAGAATGGAGTGACCAAGAACGGGGGTTTGGGAGAGAAAATAAACTAGCAGACCAACACTAGTCAGCCGGAATATTAGTGTGTAGGACTACCGCAGGGTGGGTGTTTAAACAACTGATGTGTCAGTTTCTCACCATCCTGGAGGCTGGAAGTCTAAGAGCAAGAGATGTTAGCAGGGTGGGTTCCTTCTGGATCCCATCTTGGCCTGCAGTGTGTCTTCATGCCGCCGTCCCTTGGTGTATGTCTGTGTGGGGTTTTTTTTTTTTCTTCTTTCTTTCTTTTTTTTTTTTAAACACAGGATCCTTTGTGCTCTGTAGTCCAAGCAGGTCCTGAATTATCTACATACTCCAGGCTGGCGTGGAACTCACAAGCTGGGGTTCCTCTGTGGGTCCTGCCTCAGTCTCCCAGGTGCACAAAGCTTATTTTAGCTCACAGTTCAGAAGTCTCATTGGCGATGGCGATGGCTGAAGGGCACGGCGGAGGGCTGAGGTGGAGGGAAGCTTTTCACAGCATGGCAGGACAGGGAGCAGAGGGCGAGAAGAAGCTGAGGACTAGAACATCTGCCTCCCAAGCTACACACCCAGAGACCCATCCCTCCCACTTGTCTCCTAACTGCACAAAGAAATCATTAGTGAATTAATTCTCTTTGTCCATTTAACCCATAAGATCTTATCACCTGCCAAGTTTATGAGGCTTTTGAGGGACATTCCTCATTCAAAGTATAACAATCATTTTCCGTGGAGGCCTAGAGCACAGAAATATGAGGCAAGGAGGGTGCACCCCACAGCTGCTCAGGAGAGTGGCAGCACCCCGAACCGTGGTGGGGGTGAATTCTATTGGCAGCTGTGACCTGGCCCTCCTTTCTCCTCCCCCTGCTCTTTGTCATAATCCACAGGAAATTGAGAGGTTGCCATTATCATATGAAAATTCACCAACAACTCAGAGATTTTATTTCATTTTTATTTATTTGTTTATTTTCAGACAAGGTCTCACCATGGAGCCCAGGCTGGCCTCAAACTCACAGCAGTCCTCCTGCCTCAGCCTCCAGAGTGCTGGGATTATAGGTGCATGCCTCCGTGCCCAGATTTATGTGGGCATGCTGGGGAATCGAACTCAGGGCCTTGAGCTTGGTGGCCAAACACTCTTAACTGCTGGGCTACATCTCCTATTTTTATTTTGTAAATGTGGGGCACCGAGGTGCTTGTTCACCATGGCTGCAGTGAGCCCTACTTTCATCTTTATGTACAGGCAGATGTGAATCACACCCCCCATCCCCCAGCCGAGGCTCAGGGTGCAGTATCGGGAGTTTGAGAACCAGGGTTAGAGCTGAAAGCAGAGGGCGAGGCTCCCGGAGAATCCGGGCGGGTCTTCAGCTTCTTCCCTTGCTCTTCAGTGAAGCCTGCTAGTGATACTCTGGCTCAACACTCCTGTCAAGATGAAAGTCCCGTGTTAGAGATGAAAGTGCCCTGGCCACGGAGAGGCTGTGCCCCAGGGGTGGTTACTGAGGTGTTACCCTGGTCTCACCTTGGCGCTCCCAGGCACTTCCTGCCTGGCTGCCCCACCTGCCGGGCAGCGCCCTTTCCACTGGGCCTAGGCATTCTCGAAGCCCCTGGGCAGGGGCGCCTTCCGCTGCCCTTGACCTTGGGATGTGTCTCTGGGGAGGGGTTGCCGCAGGGACGTTGAGTGTCCAAAGACAAAAAATTACAGTTAGTTTAAAGAACTTAATTGGTTTTCTTTGGAAATCTAGAGTCAGGGATCACTTCATTCCCTAAATTAAAGTGTTTTTATAACGTCGTGTAGGGATAGAAGGGCTGAAGATGTAGAAACTAAGAACAGGCAGACAACGTTGCTGTCCTTGTGAGGCAGAACAACTGATAAGCCAGTTGTTTAACACCAGGTCACCTCTGCAGAGTTGTTGTAAAGGCTGAAGCAGAGGAACTGTCACTGTCAGGCTGCCTGAAATGGGTCTGGTCGGGCACATGGCTGTTATCTTTCCTAGTATTTCAGAAACTCACACAGCAGTTGTGACTTGGTGGCCGGAACTTCCGTGTGTGTGACTCTGTCTCAGTGCTTGGCCCAGACTGTTGGGGCCGCGAACGGGAACTGGCCCTCGGGCAGTGGCCTCCTGTCATTTGATTTACCAGGGGTGATGACTGGTTCCCGCACAAGGAACTAGGAAGCTGAGAAAGCCAGAAAGCAAGAGCCCGAAATCGGGCCAGGAACAAATCCCTGCAGGGCCGCATGATCCGCTTGCTCCGCTCTGTAATTTGGGGGTGAGTGGGTTTGTTTTGTACGGTTACTGACCTCTTTACGCCTGCCCTTGCCAGGCAGCTTAAATTATTCTATTGTTCTATAAGTCTGCAGTAGGAGAAGGTGGTTTGTCATTCCCCCTGTGTCACCCCCTCCCCCAAAAGCCATTAAGCCCCTTCTCATAAGGAAACTGATGAGGGGGAATCCCAGATGCCTGAGTCAAAAGCGACTCTGCAGGCAGCAGCCAGCTGAATCCTCCCCGCCCGGGGAAGGTGGGAGCTAAGAGAGCCCAAGGGGAAGGAACACCGCAGGAATGCCAAGTGGTGAGACCCTCAGATATCAGGAGGGATGTGTTTAACAATAATATGTAGGACATTCCGACTATTCAGTGTTTCCTGGATATCATTTATTTATTTATTTAGAGACAGGGTCTCACTGTGTAGCCCGTGCTGGTCCTGAATTCGCTAAGGATCCTAGACTGGCCTTGAACTCAAAGCAATCCTCCTGTCTCAGCCTCCCCAGAACTGGGATTACAGGCGTGCACCAGCATGCCCTGCTTATCTGGTACTGGGGAATTGAACTCTGGTACTTAGCGCTTGCCTAAGTGCATACTAGACAAATGCTTTAACCGCTGAGCCATTCTTCCATCCCCTCCTGGGTATCTTTTAGCAAGAGTCAAACTAGTCACAACTAATTCTCTGACTCTTAGCTGTATTTTTTTTTGGGGGGGAGGGGAATTGGAGGTTAAGCCCAGAGCCTTTACACTGAGCTACATCCCCAGTCCATTTTTCGGTTTTGATTTTATTTCTTTATTTTAAAACAAGGTCATAATCTGTAGTCCAGGCTGGTCCTGAACTATGAAACTCAGGCTGGCCTCAAACTCACAGCAATGTTCCTGCCTCAGCCTCCCAAGTGCTTGGATTACAGGTATGTGTCATCATGTCCAGCTATTATCGAACCCAGGGCCTTGAGTATGCAGAGCAAGCGATCTAGTCTCTGAGCTATGTCCCCCGGTCCCTGCACATCTCTGCGTGCTCAGGGTAGTTCCTCCTGGGGCTCAGGGAACTTTGGGGATTATGAGGCTTATTGATGTTTTTCTTAGTGAAGACTTTGGACTGGCCAGGTGCCTTCCTTTTTCTTTTGAGATGATTAGTGTCCCCTCAGGGGAACACGTTGGTGGAAACACAGTGTGAATCAGAGCAAGGTCTCAGCCCAAGGCCTGAGGGTCTGTGGCAGCCGGGACGCTGTGCACTTTGTGTCTGACACCGAGGAAGTGACTGCATGCATTGCACACCGAGCTCTTTGTTTCTTTATTAAACTATTAAGTGGTGAAGCATGTTATCGTGGGTGCTCTTTGTCCCTCGGGCCTGCTGATGTCCACCTGCCCCCCAACCCCCCCCACGAGTGCGCGCACACACACACATCAGCTCTGTGTAAAGCATATGGCATAATGTAATGCTTCACTTACTTAGGGCATTTCTCACACTGACTTCGTGTGCGTCTAATTTCCCCCCATGTGTCCACACAAACAAGCCTTACATTTTCGGTACCTCTTCCGGCCAGCTGAGCAGCTATCGGTCATGATGGGTCTCCCTCAGAACTAGCAGCTTCTACCAAATTTGATGGTTACACCAGCAGGTGTCTCCCACTAAAGTGCTACCTCAGTGGAAACGTGGCCCTTGGGTGCAGATACCGTGGGAGGGTCGGGGAGGGAGCACCCACTGTTTTCTTCCCCCCACCCCGGCAAGGTGAAGAACCTTCAGGACTTCACGGTGGCCACCTTTGTCTCTGACCTTCCAGGATGGAGCAGCACGTGTGTGTGACCTACTCCTCTTCCCACACCCCCGTCTTCTTTCTAGCAGAAAGCTAGGAAAAGAAGTTTTATAAAATGTAGTGCCTCATTATTCAGCCATTTTGAGTTATTCCAGAAGCAGGTTTCCTGGCCAGAGGAGGTGAGCCAGCCTGGGATTTTGTGGTAGTGAAGTTCTTTTAGTGACCTATTTCAGAGGCTTTTTTTTTGGAGAGGGGGGGGCCGGAGAGCGATAGAGCTCAGGGACTCAGCCCTGAGCTACATTTGCCGTCCTTTTGTTTTTTAAATTTTTCATTTTGAGATACAGTCTTGCTAAGTCACTAAATTGCCAAGATGGGCAATTTGTGATCCTCCTGCCTCAGCCTCCCATACTGCTGGAATTACAGGCCTGCACCACAGAGGCTTTCATATCAGGTCTCAGAATCCCTTATGGTAACTGTCCCAGGCCGCCTCAGGGACAGAATGTTGGTCGGAGGGAATCCTGTACTGAAAATGGAACCAGAAGACCACAGGTCCTAGGTGGCTGTGCAGGAGGCTCCTCTCCCAGCCTCTCCTGATCCGCCTCTGGAGCACGGCCCTGCGTTCCCCTGGCCACATCTGAAGGACAGGGTCTGATGGACTCGGGTGCCATCGGGCTGCTTCACAACGGCCAGCTAGCCTGTAGTGTAGCAGTGTTCCAGCCAGGCCCCCTCGGGTCCAAATCACGTGCTGTAAGAAACAGAACTGCTTCCCTGAAGAAGCTGGGGAGAGCTTGATCAGTGGGTACTAAGCTGTAGTAGACGGGAGTGTGACCTTCTGGCGTGCTTTTGCACTCATGGTTGGGTGACTGTCAGTAACAATAATAGGCTATGTGCTTCAAAAATTAGAGAAAGGACTTGGAATATTTTCACTGAAATGTAAAGATAATGTTTGAGGCAACAGATACATTTTACCTGATTTAAACGTTGCACAATGTAGACATATAGGAAAACATCACAAGGCACCGCACATGCATGCACCATTTTTATGTTTTATGTGTTTAAATTAATTTACAAAAAAATTGAAAAGCAGGAGTGAGCTGGGGACTGCATGGTTTTTATTGGAATAGATCATCAGGAAAGGCCAGTGCCATGATGGACAAGTTCAGTGTTTAGGGGGGCTCGTGGCTGTCATTGTGCCTACGCCCTGAGGTGGGTACCCTGGGAGGACGATAGTGACCCTTCCCCCAGAACCCTTGATGCTGAGAGTGCATTTCTGCAAGTGCTTCTGCCTTAGCAGCCTGGCCTTCCCATGCTGCTTGTCTGTCGGTCTCTGTCTTTCTCTCGCTCTCATTCTGGGTCTCGCTCTGTACTCCAGGCTGACTGTGAACACACTGTGTGGCTCAGGCTGGCCTCCAGCACACAACAATCCTCTTGCCTCAGCCTCCTAAGTTCTGGGATTACAGGCACGTGCTACCAGGCTGGGCTTACGTGGCGCTGGGAAATTGAACCCAGGGCCTTGTGCTTGCTAGGCAAGTGCTCTAACTGCTGAGCTACACCCACAGTCCTCCTCACCCCTTTCTGTTTATCAGTGAAACTTATTGAGGAATTTTTTTTGTTGTTGTTATAATAGTTGTTTTGCGCACAGGTACTGGTATAACTATAAAAGTGCTCTACTGTTACTGGACAGGTGACTGACTTGGAGACCTTTGTGGGTTTTGGCGTTTGGAGCAGAGACTTGTATAGGACGCACAAGAGGTAGGAAAGCGGCAGTGAGTTTACTGAGAGAGAAAGCACACTCCTCAGGGTAGGAGCCAGTGGAGAGAACTCGCGACCTGCAGGGTAAAATGAAAGGGACTTCTAAACTTTTAGAAAAAGTTTTGATTGGTTATACCCCCACGAAATCACAGGCACTGAGACAGTTGTTCCATCTCAAGGGCTGCTTGGCTTGGTGCTGGGTGCAAATGAAAGGCCTGGAGCAGTGTCCAAAGGTAATTGAAGGATTGGAGATGCTGTCTTCTGATTGGTTCCTCTAAAAATAGACCTGATTTCTGTGGTCTCTGCAAATGAGGGATTGAAAAGGTGTCCTCTGATTGGTTTGACCCGAATGCAAAAAATAAAAAAGGTCAGGATAGTGCCATTCCATTGAGCTGGTCAGAAGCTGAAACCCTGATGAAGCGTTCAGTGAGTCTGAGGTCATTGCAAACTGTGTAAATGACCTTCCTGACTGTTTAGTCCTGCTATTCTCCAGAGCTCTGATAGTCTGACATTTTCCGACTTCCCAGCCCTGGGCTGCCTCACTGCTGCGGAGCTGTGTGCAGCCCTAACTGTAAATTTTTAATGATGACATCGCTTGTGTGTTCATCTTTAGTTCTCAGGTGATCTGTGTATAGTCTTATGAATTCAGCAGGGAAAGGAAGTTTTCCTGCATTTAATTTTTTTGTATTTGTTTACAGTACTGGGGATTGAGCCCAGACAGACCCTTTGCACTGAACTATATTCTCAGCTCTTTCTAGTTTTTATTTTGAGACAGGGTCTCCTGAGTCATTAAGTTGTCCACGTTGGGCTTGGACTTGGGATTCTTCTGCTTTAACCTCCCAGAGCATTGGGATGACAGGCCTGAACTGCCAGGCCTGGCTCTTTCTGCATTTTAAAATTAGAACCAAGGGGCTGGAGAAACTGCTTTTCATGGCTAAAGCAGTTGCCTAGCAAGCCCAAGGTCCTGGGTTCAATTCCCCAGACCACATAAGCTGGGCATGGTGGCCCACACCTGTAATCCCAGCACTTGGGAGGTTGAGACAGTAGGGTTGCCATGTGTTTGAGGGCAGGCTGGACTATAAGTGAGTTTAGGTCCAGCCTGGACTATAGAGGAAAACTCTGCCTCAAAAAATACTGTGGTGCTGGATGACCTTTATAAGTAGGAAATTTTATGTGTATTTGATACATGGGAAGTGTACCTATTGAGTAAAATGAACAAGTGACCATCACAGGGAAAGTGCTAAGCCTTCCTTGGTGCGGAAATGACTCCGCCCACCGGGAGCTTCCCTCAAGTAGCGGAGCTGCCATTGAAGTCCTGTTCTCTTGCCCACATAGCAGAATGACACAAGGTTCTACACAATTTTGGAAGCCCAAGGGATTGAGAAACAAAGCAATTTGGTTCATGAATTAGACACCTTCCCACCACTAGCACAGAATACCCACCACCCACAACTTGAAGGAGGAGAGGCTGATTTGGGCTCATGGTTTTTTTAAGGATTCAGCCCAAAGCCAGCTGGCTTGGGGCCCGGAAGGGCCTGGTGGGAGGGGCCTCGGCTGGGGACAGCCGCCCATCCGTGGAGGCCAGGAAGCAGAGAAGGGAGGAGCCAGGACAGGAATACATTCTTCCAGGTCACACCCCCAAGGGCCCACCCCTTCTATCAGGCCCCAATTCAGAGTGAGAGATTTCTGGGGGACATTTTAGATCCAAACCTCATAACAGTCCATAAAGTCATAAAAGTTATGCATTTATTTTGCTTGCTTTGTAGTTCAGACAGGTCCTGAATTCACTATGTTGTCCAGTCTGGCTTTAAATTCACAGTAATTTTCCTGCTTCAGTCTCCAGATGGCTGGGATTACAGGCATACACCATCATGCACACTTTATGTAGTGATAGGGAATCGAACCCTGGGTCTTGTGCTTGCTAGATGAGTGCTTTAACCACAGGGCCACACCTCCAGCCCCAAGAATTATTTTTTTTGTCAGTATGATTCAGATTTTTGATCTTGATGGAAAAAACTGAACCACTATCCAAATAAGTGCTATCTGTTGTAATGAAACAGATCCTGTCAGCCTCTGGCTGAGGGTAAGGAAGAAGTTTTGACTAGCAGGATTCTAGTTTGCCACTGACCACAGGACCTATATTGTCCGCCAAAAGTTTTGGGAAACTGAAGGAAGGGGCTGGTGAGGAATAGGGGCGGTCTGTCCCACCTCATCTCCCAGCATCCGTCTACATGGAGGAGGAACTCAGCTTTGAGCAGGTGGGCAGCCTGAGTTCCAGGTGGTGGCTACCAACAGGGCAGCGTGTGTGGGAGTGGGAGGAATCATAGGGGAAGATGTTGGGAGTGGTCTTGGAGAAGAAAATTCAGGAGATACCTTGACTGTCTTGGTGAGTTAGGGTCTCCAGTAGGTCAGCATATTTGCTCTGCCCTGGTGTGCTTGGGAATGGACTTCTGCCTTCTGTCTGAGGGGAGAGGCAAGACCTTCCCTCCCGATAAAAGGTACAAGCAGATTTGACATTATACAACACTGTATTCTTGGTATCTACTGTGTAACTTGAGTTATTTAAAAATATTTTTAGTTGTGGTATGTCTTAGTTACTTTTTCTTTGCTGGGACAGAATACCCGACAACTTAAGGGAGGAAAAAATTATTTTAGCTCACAGTTTCAGAAGGTCTCAGCCATTTATGAGTGGCTGGCAACAGTGGAAGCACATGGCAGGAGCCTAGCAGTAGGGAAAGCTGTTCATGACATGCAGGCAGGAAGCCAGTTGAACAAGGAAGGGAGTAGCTAGCTAGCATTCATCCTTCCAGGTCACAGCCCAGTGGTCTGCCGCTTCTAGGTCAACCCCCGGTAATCCACCCCTTCTGTGTCCACCCCAGTGACCAGGCCTCACCTCTTAACAGTACATGGAATCCATAGGTAATTCACAACATCCAAGTACATGAGGCTTTTGGAGGGACATTCCAGATCCTAACCACAGCATGGAAAGATGTAGGAAACATATGACTCACCATTTGAACTTTTTAATTTTTTTTTGAAACAGGGTCTCACTCTGGGTAGGCTGGTCCTGAACTCACTATGTAGCCAGGCTGGCCTAGAACTCATGGCAGTCCTCCTACCTCAGCCTCCTGAGTGCTGGAATTACAGGCATGTGCCACCACGCCTGGTGGGAACCATTTTTCAATAACATTCCATGTTTGATATTCCATATTTTTGGCAGTGCTTAGGACTGACCCCGTGCCTTAGGCATGCCTTGCTCTACTGTGCGATACCCTCAGCCCCTCCTACGTGTACCTTGCTGTGTGGCTCCCACCATTCATCCCCAGCACTCTTCGTCCTCCCAGACCAGAACCGCATACTGGTTATTGTTTGGATCTGGGAAGTCCCCTGGAAGCCTCCTGCATTTGGAAGGGGATGGGATCCTGGGGCCAGCTGGATCAGCAAGTGGTCCCTGGGTGAGTTCCCGTACTGTTAGGGGATGGAGCCTGGTTGGAGGGGACGGGCCTGGAGGGGAGATTCTGCCCCAGCTCTGCCCTTCACTTGCTCCGCACTTTTCGCTGCCATACCATGTGCAGCCTTCGTAGAGCTCAGTCCCTACCCACCACTGCCGGCTGGCAGTGCCTGGCCTGAGACCTTCTGTAACTCTGAGCTAGATGATCTCTCTTCCTTTAAGTCATGCCGGATATCCAGCCTCAGTGATGAGAAAGTGACGGAGACCACACTCATTAAGTGACTCTCTAGTCCCTGCCCCCAGCTGAGGGAGCCCACCATGCCACTTTCTGTCTCTGTGAATTTGACCCCTGGAGGTTAACTCACAGTAAAATCACACAGCAGGTGATTTTTGTCACTGGGTTATTTAATTTAGCATAATGTGCTCCAGGTTCATCATGTTGCAGTGTGTCAGAACTTCCTTTTAAGGCTGAATATATTCTATGTGGACGTTTTCTGTTCAAGCAGGATGCTTAGTTTGCTCCTGCCGTGGGCTCTTGGGAATCATGCGGTGTGGATGTGGGTGTACGCATAGCTCGGAGAATGTTTTCCTTGGGGTATATAACTACAACTGGAATTGCTGAATCACACCATCACAGATCAGATGAGGGCTCCTTTGCTCAATTTCAGTGACATTTGCCAAACAGGTTGGCTGGTCACAGGACAAGGCCCAAGGAGATCCCACCTAAAAAGGGTTAGGAACCTCAACTACTCGCCCCACCTACCGTAGATCTCATCATAGAAAAATAAGAATTTCAGGATGCATTAGTGGGAGGGCACAGACAGGTTGGTCAGACAGAGTCAGAAAGTCGGAGAAAACAGGGAACGGACTTCGGCTTGGGGAGGACACAAGAGGCACAGCTCTGAGGAGGATAAGACAGGATCATCAAAAGGGGTAGAACTAGTTTTTATGGCCTCACTGGGGCGGCCCAGGGGCTGGGCCTTTCCCTGTAGGTGGCAAGTGTGGTGATTCTGCCCAAGTTTGAGGCAATTTCTTCCCAGCAGGATGAGGCCCACTGGCCGTCCCTACCTTGGAATGTTGCGGTGACCCTCTGTTACTGTGGCACTGAGCAGTGCCTTGTGAGGTGGAGGAATGAAATCACAGATGGAGGAGGCAAGTGGGTAGTTTATTGAAAAAGATAAGGACAGAGGGCAGGAGCTTCTCCCTACTGGAAGGAGTCCCCAAGAGGGTTGGGAATGAGGCTCCTTGTCTAGGGTTTTTATGCTACAAGAGATAGGCAGTGATTTTACTAAACAGACTGGTTACCGAGGCCTTCCGTCATTAAGGCCTATCTGCCTTTGCTGCCTCTGTTGATGTTTGGCGTGTTTTAACCGTACGTAGTTCTTGGGAGAGGTCAGCTCTAAGTTGTCTCAGGCAGCAGGAGTTATAGCAGATGTTTTCTTTGTTCCCATAAATCCTCCATGCTGCCGAGGCCCACTGTCTCACCCCCGAGGTCACGTGCTCCTGGTCCTGGCAATGAGAATGGGATAACAGGGACCCCAGCACTGCGGGAGGCCGAGGCGAGGGTTTTAACTTCGAATCCAGATGATTTAGTGACTAGCAAGACTCTGTTTCAAAATAAAAAACGTTTGCTATATAGCTCAGTGAGAGGGGCCTGGGATCAGTCCCTAGTGCAGTAACCCACACAACCACACACCCACACGCACCAAATAGTTCTTTTTCTGTTGTTGAGTTTTAGGAGTTCTTTATGTAATCCAGGTATTGTCCCCTGGCCAGATATATGATTTGCAAGTATCCCATCCTGTTCTGTTGAACTCAAGGCCTTCACACTGAGAAGCACACCCCCAACCCTTTTTATCTGTTGAGACAAGGTCTCAGTAAGTGGCTAAGTGGCCCAGGGTGTGCTTGAACTTGGATCCCCCTGCCTCAGCCTCCCACAGGGCAGGGATGGCAAGCATGAACCACCATGCCTGGCTAGAATCTTTAAATTTTTCATGTTGTCAACTGATCTATTTTTTCCATGTCTGCTTTACGTGTCCTGTTTAGGAACTCACTTCCTCAGTCCAGTGTCACCTCTAACCATCTCATGATTTTAGCTGTTAGGTTCAGGTTTTCAGTTCATTTTGTGTTAGTTTTTGTATGTGATGAGACTGCCAGGACTCTTGGAAGGAATTCTTTATTTAAACCTCTGCGCTGAACTGTGACCAGACACTGACATGGCTTCTAGCAGCCTGAGTCTGAGTCCAAGATTGGGGCTGTCGAAAGGATTTAGGGCTTGTTCTGCTCCGTGACTGAAGACAGGCTCTTGACCTCTCAGACTATTTACTTAAAAGGGCTCACGGCTGTGAATCTTCCTTCTGTCCCTGTGAGATATGTATGTATCTCCTGCAACCCAGACGTGTCTCAAGGAACCGAAGGCCATTTCTTTGCAATGTAATCACCAGGAAGGAAATCAAGACCCGGGACTCCAAGGGGTCTTTGGGAGGATGGAGTCTTCATCTTGATGACTGCTCCCAGCGGACACACTGGGCAGGTCTCACCTAAACCCACCAACTGCCTCCCTACTTCCTCAGTCCGTACAAATTGCTCAGCTCTCTTCCCTCCTGTCAGTGGTTTTGAAAAACTTCTGTCTTCTCTGCCTTAACTGATGTCTGGCTTTGTTTACATTTGGCAGTAGTGTAGGTAAGGGTCCACCTTTATTCTTTTGCATGTGAGATACCCAGTTCCCCCCAAACCCTGAGTTGACTGAACCATTTCAAAGGCAGAGGAGAGCTGTCACTCAAAGGACTCTTACTCTTGGGCAAACTTTTTGCGAAGTGAGAAATCTGTTTGTGAGGTCAATACTTCCTTAATTTAAAAGAACACACATTTTTATATACTAGATTTTATTTATTTATTTATCTATTTATTTATTGAGACAGGGTTTCACTCTGTAGCCCAGGCTGGTCTGGAACTCACTATGGAGCTCAGGCTGGCCTTGGACTCATGGCAATCCTCCTGCCTCAGCCTCCCAGTGGCTGGGATTACAGGTGTGTGCCACCAGACTCAGTGTATATGGTCCTGGGGACTCAAACTCAGGGCCATGGCTTTCTAGGTAAGCATTTTACCGCTGTGCTGTTCCGCCAGCCCCATATACTAGACTTTAAAATGATGTTTTTCTATTTCTGCTAGCCAGTGTCACTCAGAATGTGGAGTGTCGATTAGTGTGTCCTGAATCAGCAGTATGTTAATAAAGCTCTTCTGACCAAGGTAGACATTGTGTTTTTGCCAGATATGTAAGGAATATAAAGTCAGTATCAATTATTTAGGAAAATAATTAATGTAACTTACCACATTTGGAGATTAAAAGAAACTTCTGAGTCAGGTCATTATGAGATGAGAGTTCTATTTCTCCTGCTAGTAACAAGTAAAGCCCTGGATATAATTTGCAAAACAACTGTTTTCAGCTGGGCACCGTTGGGCTCTGGGTGCTCTTAGAGTCTCATGAACTCAGATGCTGTAGAGTACCCACAGAATCACGTGCTGTTGAGAGGCGGGGCCTGGCTGGAAGGGGTGTGTTGTGGTTTAGATCTGGAATGTCCCCCAAAAGTCTCATGTATTTGAGTGTTGTAGGTTGTCCGTGGAAACATGTGCTGTTGGGAGACTGGGGCCTAGTCTGGAGGGCTGGATTACAGGCATGTAATTTAGATTATAAGAGTGTGGAGGGGGCTTACCACACCTTCCACACCTGGATCCAGGAGAGGCTGATCACTGGGATGAGAGCTGGATGTATATATAAGCTGCTTCCTGCCTTCCTTGGAGGAGGAGTCTCGACTTGCCTTGACTGGACACTTAGCAATACAACATTTGAAATATATAACACCCAATTTAAAACTATTTAATATGTTCAGTAAGTAGAAAAACGTGACTCACAATTAAAAGGACAATTAGCCATAAAAATAGATCCAGAAATGAAAAGTAGAAAGTTTGCAAGTGAGGACCTCAGGTTTTTTTTTTTTTTTTTTTTTTCCTTGCTCTGTAGTCCAGGTTGCTCAGGTGATAGCCCAGACAGGCCTCAAACTCATGGCAACCCTCCTGCTTCGGCCTCCCAAATACTGGGGTTACAGACGTGCACTACCAAGCCTGGCTAAAATGATTATTGTAAATATGCTCACAAATTTTTGAGGAAGACAAAGAAGATGAGAGAAAAGGAAGATTTGTAGACATAAAAAAAAAAAAAAACCCAAACCCTACATCATGTCTTAAATGAAAATTCACTGAATGGGATTTGTACCAGATTAAGCACAGTATCGGTCAACATCATGACTAATCAAAACCATGCTGGAACATACGAAGAAAAGCAGATTGAGAGACAGACACAGTGAGTCACGAGCCTGGAGACAGAGTCCAGCATCCTAACGTACCCGCGGTTGGTTCAGAAGAGGAGGGAGGCACGTGGGAGGGACGCAGTGCACAAAGTAATGGGAACAAAGAACGCTAGAAATGGTAAACATGTGGGATGATACAAAATACATGATTTCTTTGTCTTTGGAACGAAATTTGTTTGACATTTGAAAATTCCTTTAAAGATAGTTGGCTGTCAAAGTCGGTAACGAAGTATTATGTGGTTTAATAACAGAACTGAGATATATTATAGCATAAAAGAATGGGCGGGTGGAGACGGATGTGTTCTGCTTTAAGGGTCTAGCAGTGTACACGGCATGGTGTCGTAGTGTCTGGATCGGAGAGTGATGTGCAAGGACAAACACGACAGTCGTGAGCAAACACGACAGTCATGAGCAGTCACTGAGAAAGTACAGGTAAAGATGTGTAGCAGAATGCTAAGATATACCAAATTATTCCAAAAGAAGGTCAGAAAAGAACAATAAAAATATAAGACAACAGGGAAAATACCAGGTTGGCAGATTTAGACCCATTGTCATGGACAATTGCAATAAATGTAAAAGTCTCTTAACCCGACTAGGGGCAGATTGTTTTTGGTATAAAAATACAAGATCCAAATATGTTATATATAAAAATCATCTTTAAATATAATGACACACGTAAATGGAAAATAAAGGACAAAAAAGAGAAAAAAAACATTATAAGAAAGTTCATATAGCTCTATTAAAGTCAGGCAAAACAGAAGTTAGAACAAATAATACCAGGGATAAAGATGGAGGTTTTCATAAAAATAAATTCTAAATGTGTGGCCGCCAACTACACAGCCTCAAAATACACAAAGCAAACTTGACAAAAACTTGAAGGCCAAAAACATCCCCTTTACACTCAAGGCAATACTGTTTGAGAGGGCTTAGCCAGAGGCATAGATGAAAAAGTGATGACAATTGAAAACATATAAATTGTTAAAAAGTTATACATTCTAGAATGAAGAAATGGAGCTGGAATTATTTGGAGATGATAAGACTTTACAGAAAACTGAAAAACTCAGGTTACTGCTAGAACAAGAGTTTAGAAGGATCGAATAAAATCTGTTTACAAAAGTCAATTTTAAAACAAAGCCAATTACATCCAGAGATTGGAAGACATATTTGTAAAACATACATCTTAAAAACGTTTGTACAAAACTATAAAAAAGATACTTAAAACTCAACTACAAGAAAACAGCCCAGTTAAAAAGTGGGCAAATGATTTGAACAGATACCGGCCCACCCTTAAGATTTGCAGATGCCAAACAAGCACATGGAAAGGTCCCATCACATGTACCCAGGGGACTACACACTAAAGCCACTGCAGACCTGTGAGGATGTCTGAAACCCAGCACGCAGCCCTCAGCGCTGGTAAGATGTGACCGACAGGCGCTCCTACAGGATTTGGTACAGCTGTGCTGGAAGACATTGGACAGCTGCTTACGAAACTTAGCGTCCAAGTGTGGCTCCGTGCCCCCAGGTCTTGGTTTCTGAACTCCTCAAGAACACCAAATCCAAGGCTATCAAAACGTGCAGATGCTCAGTCCTTACTGAAAAATGGATGGAACTTACCTACACCCTGTGCACTTTCCCCCAGAGACTCTAATCATGGCTAGATTACTTGTGTCACCTGATACAACATAAATGCTATATAGATAGTTGTTACACTGTATTATTTAGAGAATAATGAAAAGAAACCAGTCTGAACCTGTTTGGGACAGACGGAACTACAAGTTGCTTCTCTGGCCGAGTTGGTAGAACCTGAGGGGGCAGAGGCCAACCCACCAGCCAGGCACTCACCATGTGATCCCATATTACTGGCATTTGAACTCCTTGGTATTTACCAAAGGAGTTGAAAACTTACGTCCACACAAAAATGTGCCTATAAATACTTATAACAGTTTTATTCATAATTGTCAAATCTTGGGAGCAACCAGGAACCCCTTTAACAGGTGAATGGAGAAATAAACTGTGGTCCATTGATATGATAGAATATTATAAAGTGACCCCCCTCTCACCCCAAAACAGAACTATGAAAGCACATTGCTGTGAGAAGCCACCCTTAACAGACTACAAACTGTATGATTCCAGCAGTATGAAATTCTGAAAAGACAAACTCACACCAAAGGGTTAGGGGCTAGGGCATAGTTCAGTGATTACGTACCTAACTAGCGCAAGGCCCTGGGTTTGGTTCCTCAGCACCACATAAGCTGGGTGTGGTGGCACACGCCTGTGATTCCAGCACTCAGGAGGCTGAGGCAGGAGGATTGCCATGAGTTCAAGGCCAGTCTGGGCTACACAAGTGAGTTCAGGACCAGCCTGAACTGTGGAATGAAACCCTGTCTCAGTAAATAAATAAATGTATAAATGATAGAGGTAAAGATTTGTGGTTGCTAGATGCTGAGAGCAGGAGAGATAGCCAGAAGTGTGGCACAGGGGATTCTTTGGGCGATTCTTGGAGCAGTGAGACTGTTCTATGCGACACTGTACTGTCCAGTGGTGAATTACACATTTGGCAAAATCAGTACACCCATAAAGCACAAAGGGTGAATTCTGATGCAAACTGCGGACTAGTACTCATCGCTTCTCAGCTTTTGGGCTAAGATCGAGGCAATGATTGTTAATATTGGTTCATCAAAGCTTTATGTGGTGAAGTATCATGTGGAAGCCTTACTATGATCCATCTTTCAGTAAACTTAAATTTTCTCTAAAATATAGTCTTTTTTTTGTAAGCTATTCCTCCAACCCCTAGTCTGCCGATTTAAAAAAATAAATAAAAAGACATTTGCATTTTATCTGTAACAGTCAGAAAATACAATTAAATAAAAGCTGGTAGCAACAATGAAAACATGAGGAATTTCGGAATAAATCTAACAAAACATGAAACCCTTTATGATAAATCTATAAGACTTTATTGAAAGGCATTAGCTGTCAGCATAGTGACCTAGAGAGGTAGCTCACTGGTAGAGTGCCTGCACAAGGCCCAAGGTCCAGTCCTCAGCACTAAGACATCTACTGACGTGGAGTAATATTTATTCTGTTCTTGGATAAAGATGTAATATCAAGGTGTTACTGTTTTTAAAAAACTGAAATCCATTCTTTTTTGTTTTATTATTTTGTGTGGATGTGGTTTTGGGGATTGAATCCAGGGCCTTTGCATTGAGTTACATCTTCAGACCTTCTTTTATTTTTAATATTGAGAAAAAGTCTTACTAAGTCACCAGTTTGCCCAGGCTGGATTGAACTTGTTGATCCTCCTGTCTCAGCCTCCCCGAAAGGTACTGAGATCGCACCTCCAGCAGGCCCAGCTTGAAATCCATGTTTCCTTAGAGTTTCCCCCTAATGTCCCTTTTTTCTGTGTCCCAGAGTCACATCCAGGGCACCACCGGATAGTCATTACTTAGGCTCCCGTAAGCTTGATGATGTCTCAAACCTTATTCATTTTGATGAACTTAACAGTTTTGAGGGGCACTGTTCTAGGATTACACAAAATGGCCGCGAGTCTGGGTTCATCAGGAGAATGTCTTTACGTTGCGCAGTCTGTGACCTCGCCTGTGGGGCAGCACCGAGCACTGTTCGAGAAGATTTTGGAATGAACCCTCTGAGCCTCAGTGCCATTTCCACTGCCTGCCAGTGGCGTGACCTGGGCAACTTACCTAATTCCTGTGAACCTAAACTAAAGAGATCAACGCCAGTATCTGCCTTAGTGAGGGGTGAAGAGGATGCAGCAAGGTCGCTGAGGTTCCCCGTGGGCGCGAGCCGCGTTGCCATTCTTGCAATTTTTGTTGTTAAAATAGGAAACAGGCCTGTCTCCAAGGGGAACACGTTAACTGTAAGAATAAACTCAGTCTTCTCGTTCCATGTTGCTTTGCACTGATTAAGGTTTGGGGCCTCAGTGCCAGAAGTGTCTGGGGAATTAGTTCGAAAGTAGAGATCTGTGATGACACATGGATGGCGAGCAGGAGGCTGCTGGTTCTCTGCAGATTGTGTGTTCAGTGCCATGGTGATAGGTGTGCATGTACTGAATTTGGGAAGCAGGATTTACAATGTGAATGGAAAAGAAAAAGGCCAAGAATAATAATAACAAACCAGAGAGCTTTATTTATTTATCTATTTTTTTTTCTTTTGAGGCAAGGTCTTACTATGTAGCCCAGGCTGGCCTTGAACTCACAAAAATCCCCCTGCTTCAGCCTCCTGAGTGCTGGGATTACAGGTATGTGGCACCACACTTGGCTAGTATGTGTTGCTGGTGAATTGAACCCAGGGCTGTGTACTTGTCATGCAAGTGCTTTAGCTGCTATGCTATTCCTCCAGCCCAAGAGAGCGTTGGTAGTTAAGATAGTGTATCAGTTGTCTAGAGATAACAGGTAGATCGATGAGAATACAGAGTCCACAAAACAGTCATGTGTTATAGAAACTTGACTAATGGAAAGGTAGAAAATAAAGACCATTAAGTAAAGGACATATGTAATGTGTTCATACAAACAGGTGCCCCTTTCCTCCCCCAACAAACACAAACACACACACAGTCAGTTATGACTGGACTAAAGACTTAAAGACAAACCTTAAAATACTTAAAATATAGGACAACATCTTTATTTCTAGGAAAAATAGATTCTGAAGGTGGAAAAGTTTTTTTTACCATAAAATCCTGATATTTTTGAGTAAACTTCTGCTTATCTTTATACCTTACAGACAGGAAAAAGACATGTCTCGAGTGGGAAGAAAATATTTGTGGCTGTAGATGTGTTAAAGGATGGTAGCCGGGATACATGACGAACTCCGACAAACCAGTAAGAAAAACATAAGTCAGTGGGAAAGTGGGCAAAAGACAGGCTAGACATTTCACAGAGAACAGAAATGGGCCAGAGACATGTAGACTCTCAACCTTACTGATAATCAGGAAGACGTAAACCAAAAGTTAGAGGCCAGTTTACACCCACCATATTGGCACACACTGGAGCCAGCCGGTACTGCGTGGCAGGGAGATGGAGGGAGAGGGCCTAAACGCTCGTGCTGGTGGGAGTGCTACAGCCACTTCGGAAGACAAGTTTGATTACCTAGTGTGGGTTAGACAAAGTCTCAGATGAATTTCTAAATACTGTATCTTGCAGGGCATCCAGGGCTTTGGTATTTTTTCATCATGTGTGGGGAGGAAAGAGCTCAATCCTCTTCTGATCGGTCACAGAAATGTTCCAGTTATATGTAACTTTTAAAAATCCTGAGATGTCATTTACAACATTACAACCGAGGCAGCAGATTATGAAGGAAGGCAAGCAGCCAGATGGGGGCTCTTTTCCAGAGGTTCTTTTCACACGGTTGCGTGTTTGCAGACCCTTTATTTCCTTATGTAGGAGGCTGACAGACTCCTTGCTCCACTGAGTAGCAAATGATGATGGCTACTCAGGGGAGTGTCCGCCCTCCGCAGGGCAGCATGACAGACCAAGAGGGTCACCCAGACTGTTTCTTTTTACAACTCCTTCTGTGACTTTGTTTCCTTCCCTGTGGCCATTGTGGGAGCTTCTCCCAGTTTTCATGTCTTAGATTTTAGTTTCTTATGAAAAATATTTTTAGGGTCAGGTTCTGAGAAATTTCATTAGGTGACATTATAAGAGGATAACCAAGCATGGACCCTGATGAGCAGGAGGACTGAATAGGATTTGATTTAATAAGTGTACTAAGTAGAGAATATTGTTTTTTCTACATTAATAAAATTGAACGTGCGAGTTCCCCACAACCCACTAATTCCGTTCCAAGAGAAATCCTCACACTTGCAGCAAAACTGGCTGTTGTCCCAATGTGCACTAAAGATACAACGTGTAAATAAGATTGTGGTATATTTACTTATATATGTGAGAAAGTAGCAAAAATGAATAGCAACCATACATATTAATATGCCTAAATTATGAAAATAACAAATTTTAAATGGTAGTATATGTTATTTATATAAACACTAAACATAGGCAAAATCAAGTAATAGATTGCCTAAGTGTGCCTGTGTGAGTGAGAAAACTATAAAGAAAAGAGGTGGAATGATTTATAAAAACTTTAGGATGGTGGTTATCCTTCCTGTGGGGGATGGGAGTCACTTGGAGATGGGCAGCATGGGCTCCAGAGTCCTGCTAATTTCTATTCCTTAAGCAAGGTGGGCATACGAGGTGGTGTTTATTTCATCGACTGTACATCATATATACCTCATACTTTTTTTTCTGGCAGGGCTGGGATTGAACTCGTGCTCTTGTGCATATTAGGTGAGCACCCTACCCCAGAGCCCCATCCCAAGCCCAATTCTTTTGTACGTGTAACTTACAACTTTGATGTTTTGAATGAGACACAAACTGTGAGTGGAAGGCACCACGAACTTCTGTTGAAGTAGAAGGTAGGAAGCCATGGGACGGAGTTTGGTTTTTGTTGAGAAACCACTCGTGGCATGCCTTACGCCCTTGGGAATGATCTAGCGGAGAGACGGACTCTCAAGCTATGGCGGTGGTCCCAAATCCCCACCCTTGGGGCACCCGGGGCCAGCTTCTGTGAACGGGGTGTGAGGTGGTTTCAGGATGGTTCAATGCCTTGCGTTTATTGCGTGTTCCTATGAGAACCTGACCCACTGCTGATCTGACAGGAAGTAGCCGTCGGCACAGGTGAAACGTCCATTGTTCATCTGTCTTTTACCCCCTGCCTTGTGGCCTGGCTCACAACTGAAAGATGTGAGGGAACATGTGGGACACACACACACACACACACACACAAGAGAGACAGACAGACAGACAGTCCGAATGCACGCACCCACAAGCACACACACGCACCCAGGGATTATTAGGTTGGGTTACAGGGTCAAGAGAGCCCAGTATGGCAGTCTGCACCTGGGAGAGCAGGCGGACCCAACAGCTGCTCAAAAGACAGAAAAACACTGAAGGTCTGGAGGTCGCTAGAGAACAGCCGGCGCCAGTCGGGCCTGGAGGTCAAGGTCCAGAGGTGATGGTGAAGGTTGGAGCTCTCCTAGAACCAGGGCTCTGATTCCTGCCCCTTTTCTTCCGTGCAAGCTACCAGTGTGGCCGCCACATCTAGGGTGGCCTTCCTAGTTTGCTGGCCCACATGCCAGGCATCCACAGGCCACCCAACTGGTCAGCTGGATGTTGCCTAATCAGTTCTCAGGTTGATGAATGGTCACACACACACACACACACACACACACCCCACACACACACACACACCAGAATCACTTGCAGATCTTACCGTTCTAAAATTTTGATTTGGATTCTGTGGGAGTCCTGTGCCGTGACCCTTGTGCTAAGCTCAGCTGTTCCCACACACACAGCTTGGCGACCTGCATATGACCTTAGTTTACAGCTCATTCCTTTCCAAGCTGTGGTGGCCTGACTTCTTCAGCTTCGACATAACTTTGGAGGGCCCTGCGGTGGGCCACCAGATGACAACCCTGTCTCCCAGTGGGGAGAGTCTCCCTTAACCCCACGGCAAAAAAGCTGGTTACCCCATCATTCCTCACCCCCCCCCCATTTTATTGATATGTATAAGTGCACATACATACCTA